>JAATLQ010031822.1:0-30052 GCA_013421005.1 Heliconius erato x Heliconius himera
AGCCGTGCCCGTACTTGACACGGTAGCCCTTGCCCACTTGTCGCAGGTGTAGGGCGATGTGCCTGCGCGTCGTTTTGCGGCGACGCCCTAGTCGTACCCAGTCTCATCTTTGTTCGTTCCATGTTATGGCGAGTTATGGTTTTTAGTGGAGCGATTGCCATCTGACCTCCAAAACCCCTTTGTGGGGAGAAACCGGGGGGAGAAAGATAGGACAGATAGAAAAAGTGGAAGGATGGGTAAAGGGAGAGGGTAGGAAAAAGGAGAGGATTAAAAGGAGGGGGACACCACTTTTATGGACTGGACGGAGGTTATAACAAGTGGTGGCTCGAGGATCCGGGGTCGCGTACCCGTATGCCCAAGAACAAATATCGGACAGATATTAGTCAGGACACCCTCTGAATAAAAATTTAAAATTTTCTTTATATTTTCATATAAAAAAAAATAAAATTACAGTGTTTTTCAGTCTCAACTAATTTTATCGTTATTTATTTTAACTGCAAAAAATAAATGAAATCGTCCTTCAATTTTCAAATATGTTTTTCAAATCAAAAGTGTAATTAGTGGTCATATCGCGAAACCTCGCGTGAGGAAGTGGAAGGAGGTCACATAAAATGTAAAGAAAAAATAATAAGCACCCTTTGACAATTATGCGTCATTTAAGTGTGTAACAGGTGATCGAAGAAAACTTCTTTTTTGGGGTTCTAAAACTTGTTTTACTTTGATACAAATTTATAAATAATATCTCGTAGTATAATACTAAGATTCAGATCTTATCTTTTATATCTTCAACAGTCTTCGTTACGTTTGGAAAACACTTATATTTTCATCGCTGTCCCGTCTTTTCAGCTTCACGCTGTATCCCGTATATAGCAGGCTGAGGGAATACGTTCAACACTTTCCGACGAATTTTCTTAGCATTGCGCAATCGCCACAAATCAACACCGAGTTTTACATTGTTACCAGAGCAAAGAAATGAAAATATTAATAAATAATTCCCGCTAGCGGAAATCGAAGCTACAACCGTCTCGCGTCACAGGCTTGTGCCAGTAAAATATCTAGTAATATATATATTTACTCATATATTAAGATTACTCATCTATCATTTTATTCAGTAGATAACGAAACGAAAACTAGTTGTAGGGTTTAAATACTATGTAATTCATTGGAATTCATCTAAAGCAAATCATATTTATACGATTTAGATTTCTTTTGTATTAACTTATCAAGGATTCGATCTTTTTTTATTAATTTATTAAGAATTTGATTAATTGTCCTTTAGTTTGATATTTAGATCTTTGATGCCAGATTATTCATTTAAATTTGGCCCTGAATATTAAAAGTATACGACTTTTTATCCCAATACCTTAAAGAAACTTATCAATATGTAGGTTTTTTTTTATTTATATATTTTTAGCGCCGCGACTAGGCAGAGAACCTAGTGTCAAAACTCTTCATTCTTCACTTCCCGATGAAATTCTAGATATTGCGCAATGAGTGGCGGAACTCAACGCCGCATTTTATATTAACAGAATGGAAAAATGAAAAAAAAATATTCCATCAAATGGAAATCGAAGTCACAACTACAACGTACACTACTGTATACTTAGAACAAATTCTAACTTACCACCCAATATCCCAAGCGGAGTGAAACACCGGATGAGCGGACATAGCTCCCAAGCTGACTGGTACTCCGAAACCGAATTCAATCTTCACATCGTTGTCCCGTCTGTACCAAGAGCGGGTGTTGTCGATAGACGCTGACTTCATGTCGTTTGACATTTTTAATGGTTTTTATCTTATTTTTAAAGATTAAAATATCTTTTAGTTAGATCAAATATTTTCTCATAGCTGGTGCCTATAATTATTTAAATGCTTAATGTTAGTTACGAATGTACGTATATACAATAATGTGGACTCTCAAGAATTAATGTTTCTATAAGATCTCAATATTTAATATAATTTAGAGACAGATTTGGAAAAAAAGTATGAAAAATATTAGTGAATAAGTAGCGAAAATATAAAAAAAGACAAGCAATACTAACGAATTCTCCAATAAAAACAAAACAAGAAACTATATAACATAAAATGTACTTAAAATATAATTTTATATCAAAACTACACCAAAAAAATGTAAAAAAATTACACATACACGTAAAATTGAACAATTTAATATAGAATTTCGTATTTATTATGAAACACGGTATTTCGTAGCGTAGAGGTGTCTACGACGCTACGCTGCGAGCGCAACTGCGGCCGATGACCGGCGGTGGCCTAATTGTACTGGCCGTTGTAAACGTATTTACCTTACTTCATATATTATATACGTATATATATATGTACAACTGTCCGTCCGTCTGTAATATGTCTCGGGTTATAGGTATGTATATAGTGATTAGAATTATTTTTTTATATATCCCGCGTATAGCATTCAATGTTTACAGAGCGAGAAAATAAAAATTATTCCTTCCTCCGAGTAAGAATCGAACCTGCAATCTTAATGTTTAACAGTCAGACGCTGTCCCACTACGTCTTCTAATTACATACATATAAAAGATATATTATGTTGACGAAACCGAATCGTAGGGTTATTAGGACATTTAATGTTTACATTAAATGTCCTAAGTAGTGGTAGCACTGTAGTAATGTTTTCTTTTTTCAGTATCACGCTGTATCCCGGCGATGGAAGAGTAAGTAGAGGGAACCTAGTGTTAACTGTTAAGACACTCCGTTCTCCACTTTTCAGCGAAATTTAAAGGCATTCCGTGTTGAGTATCGGAATTTTGTACACTTTGGTTTGTTACCAGAGCATAAAATATTTATAAATAATAATTCATTTCCTTGAGTGGAAATCGAACCCACTATCTGTCGCGGTCACGATTGTGCCCCCGCGCTGCGACTGGCTTGAATGCAATAGTAATGTAGTAATGTTTATACATGCATATATTAGTGAAATCATAATAAGGATATTTATTTTTAATTACGCGTCTTCCTCGTTTTTTGAAGTAGGTAAAGGCATCGACACAGTGTAAGACTATCGAAAAATAAGTCAACGTCACGTTAAGTTACACTAACGATGTAAATTTTGTTTAAAGGTATAAAATGCTTCATATAGAAACACGACCACACTTCTCTCTTATATTTTTAACATCGTATTTAATTTCTTGCTAAATTTCTAAGAACCTTAGTGGAATAACCCAATTGCTTATAGAGATTAAGCTTCTCATTAAGAATTAGATCGAGGTCATACAAATATTATCCAAAATTGAGCCGAAGGTCACTTAATACAATAATTACTTCAAGGAATAAAATGATATCAGCGTTTAGTCACAAAGAATAAAGAAAAGACAAAAGAAAAAAAGGTATTTTAGGAATAATGATTTTCTCAAAAAATAAAACGTAATTATAAATTTATATTTTTTTAAGAACACTTCAACCATAATTATAAAAAAAACACAAAAACAACACAATTTTTTTTCAAGGTAAATCTTTATAAAATTTGTTTTAAGAAAAGTGTCCATATTAGTAGATAAGGTACAGAGTAGGAAAAAGAGGTAGGCAGTGGAGAACAGAGTAATTTGTCACAAATCTTTTTTTTTTTAATATGACTAGATTGTATCTTATTATTTAGCCGCTATACCTATAGATAATACAGTAATTAATACAAAATAATTTAATTTGCTGGCAATACTGTCATTAGTAGTGTGCCCCATTATACTTTTCTCATAAGGTTTCAAATAAGGTAAATATTTCAACACCATATTTAACATCGGACCTCTTTCTAAGGATTTATTTTTTTCCAATTCCTTTAAATTATTTTGTAAGTTTATGTTTTCATTCGGTTGATTTCTTAACTCCCTTCGTACCTATAATGAAACAATTTTGATATATTTTATGTAGAAATATATTTTTATGTAGAAATTTATTTTTTAATATTAATTATTTTTTATGTAGAAAGATATTTTCGATTATTTAGTTTATTTATCTTCACAACCGTGAGACTGTAAACGCGACAGGTTGTAGATTCGATTCCTAAACGAGGAATTGAAATATTATGTATATATTCATTTTCACGCTCTGGTAGCAAGGCAAAACGCGGCGTTGAGTTTCGCAACTCAATATGCAATGCCTCCAGAATTCCAGGCAAACTGGGAAACAGAGTGCCTTAAAACTCTCTCTCACTCTCTGCTTATCCTGCTATGAGCGGAATACAGCGTGAAGATAACTTTGATTAAATGTTGATTTTTACCATATTATACGGATGATGGGACAGAACAACCAAGACACTAAAAAAATGCTTTACAACCATATGCTTAAAAATATATATTTGATATAAATTATACCTTTCCTGAAGGCGTAGGTTGTGACGACTGATTCTCTATTCGATTTAATGCTTCTTCTAACTGTCGTACGGTTTCCGCTGTGAATTGTGGTATGTTGTTTATTAATAAAACTAATACGATTTATTAGAATAAATAGAGAATATAACTATTTTTTTTAGCTTCACGCTGTATGCTGTATGTGCACACACATAGCAAAATAGTCAGAAGAAATATGGAAACCCAGTGTTAAGACACACCGTTCCCCATAAAGATATTCCGGGAACTATATTTTAATTTAAAATTATTGATTGTATATATTATAATTGAATAACTGAGCATGAAAGTATCATAGAAATGTAAATTGATATTGATATATAAGAAAATTTTCTTTTTAAATCAGTATGTATAAAACTTAAACGTGAGTAAATATATGTATATTTTCTTAATAATTATGCTTCCAGTCAATTTTAAGTTAACAAAATTCAAATTTTAAACTTAAAAGTCAATGCTTGCTTGGAAAATATTAAACAATTATATTTCACAAGTATCAAAATCATCTTCCAAGCTGGAACTCCGAATGGAATGGAGATCGAAAAAAAACTTTATGATTTTCTTTTGTATAAGGTAAGACTTACGATCATAAAATATATCATCGTCCAATGTCTTATTTAAAATTTTCATTATATTTAAATTTTGATCGAAATTATATAAATTTAAATCTTCAGTGCTCAAACTAAAATGTAATAAAGGTTCATCTTCCACTTTAATTATTTCACTGGTTAACTCATTTTCTGTATCCTTTATAGTTGTACTTTCTGTAAAAGAATTCAATTTTCTTCAAGTTCATTATATATTTTTTTTACACTGGTATTTAATTTCTAATTTATTTATTTTTATTAAATAACACATACATTCATTGTAATAATTCGATTGCTTTCATTAATACTAAATCTTAGATTTAAATATTGTACCGTATAAAGTCATTGTTATATTTAGTCTTGCTGTTGTATCTCTTGCATCAGTAAACTCATAATCGCCATAATCATCCTCCTTCATAATCTTTGTTGTTTTTTTAACAACAATGTCATCTGCAACATAATTAATATTTTAGCTTTGTTTTTCATATAACATATAAATATTTCATTTTAAATGAAATAAAACTTACTTAGAGTTCTTTGATTATTGATTTCATTTAGATCTTCCATTTTATAAGCTTTTGGACGTCCAACAAAATGGCGTCTTTTAGTTATTGTTTTGATCGATTTAGGTAATTTGATATGAAAATTGGATTTCATATTTATAGTTGAAACATTATTGAAATTTAAATCTCCAGTATTTGTTTTATCAATATTTTGTTTTTGTACTAAATTGTATGAAGGTGTTAAATGAATATTTTCCATAGTAGCGACCGCTAATTTAGTTAAATATGTTTCATCAAGAACACCTAAGTCGTCAGCAGAAGAATTCTTTTCGATTTCCATAATAGTGTTTAATAGTAAATGTTCTTCGAGCGTCATTTTGTTATCTTGATCGTATGTTTCATCCATATCGTATCCTGAAATATTATCTTGTGTTCTTTGAGAAAAAATATATAGAATGATGAAGAAAAAAATACATAGAAGAATGAAGAACTTTTGTCCTAGCTATTCTCCAGAAAGAATAGACCGCCGAAATCAAAATGAATTAAAAGCTAAAATCGTCGAATTACAAGATTTGTTAAAAAAAAGTTATAGTCGCTCATAAAAAAGGCATTTCAAGGTTTCTCTATTGGTATGTTAAAAGCATGGAGATTTTTTTTAAATTCATTTATGGTACATATATCAACACATTTGCATCTGTATGAGTATAATATGTTTTTATTTTTTTTTACATTGTATCTAATAAGTTAAGCAAAGAGTATAGGTCCTCTTTGCTTAACTTATCCTCACTCCGTATCCACTTTTAGCCTGATTTCGGACAGAATTGACCACCTGTTTCGCTAGGGCAGGGAAATGATAATAAAACTAAAAAGTAGTTGACCGAGAGAGAATCGAACTTACTATCATCAAGCTTGACGTCTCACTATGCTACGATGATATTGATTATCAAAACTAGTAAACTTACGAAAATCACACAGTTCAGGTAAATCGTCATCTGGTAGAGACCGTGATGGGCACATCGAGGCGGGGGAAGCCAGAGACCACACGGGACGCAGTGCTAACGGACCGCGCGGCGCAAAGTTGCACACTAGGCGTTGTACTGTACGAAGACGCCCGTGTTTTGGTATCTATGGATTTAAAAAAATATTTATTACCAATATCTGGGGAACTAGAAATATATATTACTAATCTAAATATTTCAATGTTTATGTAATTAACTGGGACATCTAAACTTATGTATAGCATTTTTTTAAATAAATTTTGGTATAGTATTTTAAGTATTAAATACCATAAAACTGGTTCTTCCACAGCCGACCATATAAGTCCACGACCAACTTAATTGTGCAAAATCTCCGTAATATTTAAAATTATTTTTTGACCTAAAAACAAGAGCGACCAGGAAAACTTAGAAGAAAAACGAACTTATACATATATAAAAGTTGAAAGTTAAAAATGAATAAGTTTTATTTTATTTTGTTATTATTTAGATAGGGCAAAATTGTCTCCACTTTCTATACATTTTACTGCGGGAATATTGCGCATTAAGTAACGATACTTTACTTTGTTTAATATGAGCGGAATATATAAAGCAGATACGTTGTTTAACTAATATCACATATCTACATTTATCAACAATTGAAAAAGCTACACGCTGCATCCCACACAAAACAGAGTAAGCAGAGGGAACCTAGTATCTTACACTCTGTTCCCCACTTTCTGCTCAATTTTTCAAGGCATTGCGTGTTAAGTGGCGGAACTCAACACCGGGCTTTTGTCTTGATACCAAAGCGAAATCATCATCCCATTGAGTGGGGATGGGACCGTAACAGCGTAACAGTCACATCTTTGTGCCCAATTACTTATCAGCATATCAATTTTAATATCACAAACGTTATATGTATTCAAAAAAAAAAAAGAATACCAAAAACTAGGCGTTGAATGGCGGACATCACAGTATTGTTGTTTTACCGGAACGGAGAAACGTAAATTTTGTTTCGAGTGCGCATCGAACCCATAACCATCGCGGTAATAATAAAACGCTATATCACTACTACGACTTCTCAGTTATATGCATTGATTTTCGTATTAGAAGTATTTTTAATAAGTAAAATTATTTTCTATATACATACATACTTATATTAATTATTATCTTACGGTATATAAGATGTGATATTCCCCTTATAATACACACTCTGCATATACCACATATCGACCATAGTCTCCGGGCGAAGGCCTGGCGCTTCGCCCACCACTGACGCTATGCATTGCCCAACCGATATAGAATCTAAATTGTTAGAAAAAAATATATTTTTACTTTTACTCGGTTTTTAAGGTGTAAGTAAATCATAATAAACCTAATATGTGAATGAACGAAAAAGTCGATTCGATCGTGTCAAATTAACTCTTTCATCAATTCATCATTTGAGTAACGAAAGTTATACATTTTGATTAAAATCATCCTACAACTCAGTCAGTAATGGTAAATCACTTGTTCTCACATTTTTGGCCTCTTAAGCCTAAGAAATTTACAGATTTCTACTTCTTCTATTAGTGTGGACTAAGTCTCGCAAAATCAGGAAAATAACTAAATTATAAATATTCCCTCATTATTTACGTCGAATTTTTAATTATCGACTACGCCACATTGGCATCATATTATATAAGAAATTAGAAACTTTACCATTTTTTTCAGTGTACTTTTTTTTAGTTTCATGCTTTTTCCCGCATGGAACGCAAGAGAATATAGTTTTAAGATAAGCCGTTCCTCTCTTTCTTACCAATTTTTTCAAGACATTTCATATTGATTGACAAAGAAATAAAAATAATTTGCCTATAAAAGTCTTTTCCTTATTTGGAATTGAACCGACACCCATCATGCTTAAAATCAAATGCCGTCCACTGTGTCATGACAGTCTTTTATTTATAAAGTTTGCTTAAATAATTTCTATTTAAAAAAAACATACACAAATCGCGACATAGGTCATGTTCTTCTGGAACTCTTGGTTCTTTACACTGGTCTGCCCAGCGCTGTGCTTCCCGCGCCAGCTCTTCCACCCAACGCTACAAGAATAAGATATATAGCTACGAGTATAAGATAAGGGCTACTCTGTCTAATACATGCGTTATATGGAATACAGGGCGAAGGTGTTATTTTTAATTTATCTTCACGTACTTGAGGTATTGCGTGTTATGTAGGAAAACTCAACACCGCGCTTTGCCCTGTTACCAGAGTGAGGAAATGAAGGTATTAATTATTTCATTTCCTCGAGTGAAAATCGAACCCACAACCGTCGGGTATTACAGTGGCACACTTGTGGTCCTACGTCACGACGGCATCATATCATTTTTATCCTTTTTTAGAATTCATAAGGTCCTTTACTTTGTCTGTGAAAAACACTTTTTTAAATGTTATATAATTAAAATAATTATATATTTTTATTGTACCTAAAGCATACTTTAATATATTAGGCTTATACCAATATATAACAATTTGGGTACCAATTTCAACATATCTCCAGCAGGGGGCCATCCTCTCACACCTCTCGCTATATCACTACGTCGTTGATTCAATCGTGCTAATATTCTAGACTTTTCTTTAGACGATAATGTACTATTTATGTATCCCATACAAGAAGTGCTTGGACCTGACTGTTAAAAAATAAAAGTAATTATTTAAAATGGTATCTTTACCATTTTTGTTTTAGATTAGCGCTGTATCTATTCTACTGAACCTAAAATGTTTTTTAAAAACATTACGACATTGTATGAAGACTAATATAAAAAATCTATTGCTACACAAAAAATAAATTAAAGTATTCCTTTAAAAAATAAAGTTAGGAATACTTTTTATATGCAAAATAAATGTGGCTCCTTATTACAAGCGGGGTAGCACCAACAGCATCCTAAATATGATTTCTAATAGATTAGATTGTGTGTACGTAAACCATTCTTGCGCCATTTCGAGTGAGATGGAGAAACAACTTAAATACTAACATAGACATTAGGTTTTTTATTGTTACTAACAAAATGAGTCATAATTATGTTACTTGATATAAATTAAAATAAATAAATATAAATAAATAATAATTTACTGTTTATTTACAACTGTAATTACTACACAATTTTGTTTAATATTACAAACAAACGTACGGGATATCGACAAAATGTATGGGAATTTGTGTAATCACACATTCTCGCGCCACAATAATTGATAGATCCATTACATTTTACGTTAATATATAAAATTATTAGAAATATAATATAGCGCATTTTTATTAACACAGAATTTTGATAAACATCTTCCAAGTTCTGATAAAATTTTGACAGCAAATGTCAGAATAGAAGAATAGGCAAAGACTGTGATATATTGTGTCTAATTAAATGTAAGACATTTTTTTAGCTTCCCGCTGTTTACCACATATAGCAAGATAGAGCAGACCTGGGAACCTAGTGTTAACACACTGTTTCCGCTTTCCGTTGAATTCAGGAAGCATTGCGTGTTAAGTGGCAGAAATAAACGCAGCGCGTTACTAGAATTACCTTTGATTTTCATTTCCTAGGGAGAAGAAATGAAAATATTAGAGAATCAGCGTCACGCTGTATCCCGCACACAGCAAGGTAGGCAGAGGGAACCTAGTGTCAAGACACTCCGTTCCCCACTTTTCGACAAGTTCTGGACGCATTGCGTGTTGAGTGGCGAAACTCAACGCCGCGCTTTGCCTCGACAACAGAGCGAAGGAATGAAGATATAAATGTAAATAAATATTTCATTGCCTCGAGTGGGGATCGCACAGACAATCAGTCGATTTTATAGTCACACTTTGTGCTCCTGCGCCACGACTGGCCTAAATATTAGAGAAGAAATGAAATTATTATTATTTTTTATTAATTTCCTCAAGTGAGAATAAACTCTTGATACTCACAAGATAATATAAATATTTCAGAGTTGTGAAACACACCGCAGCAGTCTTTTTACCAGATACGTTTTTTTTATTCACTATTTGAGTTAAAATAACAATAAAATATAACAAAGATGTATAAAGAAAACACAAATTCATAGTAAAAATGACTTTTATTTGAATATACATTTTATTAAACATAAACACGCTAAGCGTAATCGATTAACTACATGTGATTAGAAATTGTAAAAATATTACAATATAGAAAATAGATTTTTGTAGAAAAAAAAAGTTTGTATAAAATAATCATCACAGGTACAAAAGATATTAGTAATTGATATTAACAACATTTTTCTATAAAGAATTTGCAAGATTTGTTTGCGCAATAACAGGTAAAAAATCTCGAGACAAATAATTATCTATTCATATTACATCACCAAAAACTTAGGATTTTTTCATTTTTACGTTACTATAAAATGTTATTTATTACATACAATTTTTAATATCTTCACTCATTGCAACATTTAGGAAGATATATACAAAAAAATATAAAAACTTACAAAAAATGTAGTTATACCACCTTTATAAGTACAAATACAATATGTTTTAAGAAAAGAAGTCTGAAAAAATCCTAAATATATTCAAATTAAATTTATTATGGCGATTATCATTTAAGATAGAGTCTAAAGTTAAATATTGACTGTAATGCTTGAATTTTTTTTATTTAATATATTTATTACAGTTTCATGCTGTATACTTCATATAGTAGAGGGAACCTAGTGTTAAAATACGGCTAAATTTTTGAAGCATTACATGTTGAGTTGCAAAACACAACACCGATTTGCCTCGTTAGCAGAACGATAAATTAAAAAAATAAATATTTTATTCTTCCGAGTCGAAATCGAACACAGAACTGTCGCGTCTCCAGTCCACTGCGATACGACGGTTCTGAACTTTATTAATTATTAAAAAAACATTGATATTTATATAAACAATTTGTTTAACATCCATTATTATTATCTAAAACAACTACTTTAACACAACCCACATTAATATTTTTTTCATATTTGAAATTCATTATATTTAAACTTATAAAAAATATTGAAACAAGGGATAAAAATAGAACAAGAGGTTCTTAAACTTGTCATTTTATTTTTATACAAAATTTCAATATTTTCAGTTATATTTATAAATACGTAATTTTTATTCATTTTTGTTTATAAATTCTTCATTATCCTCATTTCTTGGTAAATAATACATGGAGTCAATAAAATATTTAGTAATATCGGACACTAGGCTCCTATCTGGAATGCTTTGAGCTACACCATATATGGCCATCTGAAAATTATAAAAATATTATAAATTATAAAACTATATATAATAAAACTGTAACTCACTTAATTCTTTTCTGTATACGCATAATGTACAATAAAGTATTTAATTGGAAGCATTTATTAATGTAATAGAACCTAAAACAGAGATTTTCAATTTTTTTTGTTTGTTTGTCTATGCGTTTCTATATGCTAATCTCAGTATTTTCACTTTTGTATTTTGTCAAATTATATCTAGTTGAGTTTTATTTAAATCGGTTCTAAATAGAAAAGTAATATAAATATACAGTATTGCATGCATAGGTATTGAATTGATCTAAACATTAGTTTTGAATGTATGGATATTGTTTAAAAATGAATTTGATACTGTTATTAGATCAGTAAAGTATTGCCATACGTACTTTCCCGTCGACGGGCGCGCCCCCGTCGCGGCGGCACAGCGCGGCCGCGTCGCGCACGTCGCTCACGAGGCGCGCCGCCACGCCCCCCCGCGCGTGCGCGTGCGTCACCGCTATGTGCAGCCTGGGGAAACATGTTACATATAGCAGTGAGCAGCAAGGGAGACTGAAGGAGACCTCGGATCACCTTCGAGGACACAAATAGAAACGAACGAACGATAGAAGAAAAGTCAAGCACAGCATGATAGCCCCTGGCCATGAAGAGGGTATCCTTATTACAAGGCTGAGGAAATGAAAATATTAAATATATCATTTCCACGAGTGAGAATCTAACCCACAATGGTCACGTTTACAGTCGTGCGTTTATGCCCCTTTTTTGTTATCGCTGGGAAATGCATTTACGCAGACTACTCATACGGAAGGCCAGTGCCTCACGGATGAGCGGTACTGTGGGACCCACCGGTGAATCCGATCCTACCCACTAAAACGTGCCGCGTCCTGGTAAGACGATCCTCGGGCCGTGCAAGAGTATCATCCGCATAGCAAATGATACTCATCCCAAAGGGAAGACGTTCACGCAGGTACCAGTCATAGACGATGTTCCACAGTATCGGGCCTAACACCGACCCATATGAAACCCCGCAACCAACACTTCGTCGACCGATCTGACCATTTCCCCCAATCCATAAAACTACTCTGTCCTGGAGGTAATAATCTAACAGCCGCCGGAGAAAGAGAGGCACCTCATGGTACCGAAGTACCTCTCCTAGTGTGTTAAACGGAAGACTGTTAAAGGCGTTGACCTCGTCCAACGAGACAGTGAGAAGAACAACTCTCTCTGCCGACGAGACCGACGACCTAGTCTTCAGGGCGTTGACGGTTAACCGACCGGCCCTAAACCCGAACTGAGCCTCTGATAAACCCGGACCTACCTCCTCTAGGTGCCCGAAGTTTGTCACTTAGGTATTCCAGGGCAATACTCAGAAATTCTACCAGAAATACCATCTGGTCCCGGTGCCTTCTTTTTGCTCCTCAGTGTCCTGAGCGCCATATCCATTTCCCCCTGAGTTATGGGAGGGGGGGGACCACGGACACTTCCTCATATGCTAAGGAAGGGGCCACTAGTGGGAATGTACCTAGGCGGCTCCGAAAACAATCCCACTACAAGACGCAGGAGAAAATCCATCGGCAAATCCATTTCAGTTAGCGGAGCGCTTCGCATACGGGGTTTATTCCGCGCACCAAGGTAGGAGCAATCCCACGAATCTCTATTTAGGGTAGCCAGAAGCTCCTGTTGGCCCTGATCTTTTGCCAACCTAATAGCGAGCTGCAGAACTTTCTTTTCCGCTTTGTAGGCAGTCCGAAACTGGTCCTCAAGACCAGGATCAAAACCATTTCTTCTCCTGCATCTTGTGTTTGCCCACCTAACACGATTACAGGCAATCGGCATTCGGCAATCTTAGTTGTCAACATTTGAGCTTGGACCTACCGCACTTCCTTAGAAGCTCCAGTTTGCCACAATGGCCGCCTCCTTAGCTAGATCTATTTTAAGTTGGCCAAGAGCCCACCTAGGAAACCTACGAGAAGGGTATCTGGGGCGAACCATTGACACAGCCTGAGTAGACACCTCAAACCTGATATACAGATGGTCCGACAATATCTCTAACTCCTTCTCCACTCTCCAACTTGAGACGTTACAAGCAATTAAAGGGCTAGCAAACGATAAATCTACCATGGAACCACCGTTATGTCGCACGCAAGTATGCTCTGATCCCATGTTTAAAAGGGACTGTCCAGACAGCAAAGCCTATACCTGAACTGATTTGCTTTTGCTATAAGAAGTGACATTTCCCCATGCTTGAGACTTGACATTGATATCCCCGAGGACCAGGATTTTATTCGACGATTGCCAAAAAATCGCCACTATAACAGAATCGAGAAAATTTTCGAATTCTGCCAGTCTACGATTAGGGGAAAAGTAAATGGCGACAATGACATACTGCTTTCACCCTGCCACAACATACCCCATCACCAACGGCGAAAGAGACGAGCCAGTACTGCTCCCAGTTATAATCGCGACCGAGTTGTCTAACGCCCAATATTAATAATCTATCTCCTGCGTCAATCTTCGATTGTTCCATATATCTATCCAATCTAGACATTGAATAGATATATGGAACAATCGAAGATTGACGCAGGAGATAGATTATTAATATTGGGCGTAAGTCACCAATCCATCTTGAATGCGTTTATGCGTCAAGGCTATCCCTTTTCATGTTAATACCACCAATATGCAGAGACCCAACAATAACATTATGAACGTAATATCACAGGGGTAAAATAGTAATTAAATTAAATAGTAATTAAATAGTAATTAAAATAGTAATTAATATTTTCCTGTTCCGGTAAGGGAATTCTAAAATAATCTGCTTTGGTAATCCTAATATAGTCGACTTTTTTTTAACATGAGGGCTTTTATTTTTAAAATTAAAAATTTAAATTTGTGAGGATTGAACCCACAACTATTGCACTCACAGCCAAACGTTAACTATAATATTTCCTTTTCCAACTTACCCAGATGGAAACTGCAATGCGTTCAAGCTCCATCCCTTTTCATGTAGTTTTTCTGCCATTTTGAATATATCAAATTGTTTAGATCCAAACGCTACGACGGTGGTGGCAGGCTTACCAAATATGTATAAACCTTCTATTTTACGTATCCTGGAAAAAAAAATTCATTGATTATTTCATTTTTACAAATTTATATTTAAGTCATTGTTAAGTATTGTATATTGTCATATTTTCTCTTATCGTTGTAAATAAATTTGATGTTTTCTTTTTTCAACTTGCAGCAGCTTAAAAGTTTTTAATAGACCTTTATTGCATCATGGCTAATAACACTAAATCAAATAAGTAACCTTTCAAACAAAAAAATGTAATTAATTAAAGCTTATAATAATATTTTTTATTTAAAATGCTGTCAATAGTACATATCAACGCTTCTACACAATCAAAGTAGTTCAGATTCTGTAAATATAATTGTACAAAAAATAAAAATTTATAACAATTTTAAAACTACTTAGTCCTAAATGTGGAATAACATTTTAAAAATGTTTTAAAAAATTTAAAACTCTTATTTTATAGGAGCCGGCTCTTTATAGTACAATTTCTCGAATAGGTAGTCTAGTTTTGTAGGAATAATAATATTGACATTTTTCAAATAAAAAATAATTCATTTTTGATTTTACGCTTAGATATCAATAGCTTTGGTTACATTTTTTATAATAGCAATATTCATTTAAAACACATATTTCAATACTCACTCGTCCTCAATATATCTGGCAGTGTCAACAATTTCACGCGTCATAGTGACGTATCGGTCCATTCCCACGTACATCATGGTCGCCCAGCACGCGGCTATGAGACCACCCGCCCTACTTCCTGTTAAATAAAAAAAAAAATATACAAAAATAAATTAATATCACGCTGTATCCTACCATACTGTATGCGGGATACAGCGAGAAGCTGATTTATTTTATTTATGTAATTGATAATAAAATAACCTAAGAATCCATAAGGGTAACTTCCATTAACTCTAACATTTTGAGTCCACTGTTGGATAACAACAAGTAATGAATTCAAATGTTACAGTAAGGGTCAGTAAGATGCAGGTTACAACTGGTATGTAACATATACAATCTTTTTTTTCACACTCACGTTGTACCTCGCATAGCAGGGTAGGGAGAGGGAGCCTAGTGTCTAGACACTTCGCTCCTTTCTTTCCGCGGAATTCTGAACGCATTGCATGTTGAAGCAGAATTCAACGTCGTGGTTTGCCTTAATAGCAGAGCGAAGTAATAAAAATATGAAATGACATGTAATATTCGAATATGAAATGACATGTAATATGAAATATTTGACTTCCTCGAGTGGGAATCAAACACACAATAAGGCGCGCGTACCGTTGACGGTGGGCGAGCCGTACACGCCGCCGGGCCACTCCGTGCTCACCGTGTACTGCGCGTGGCGGTACTGCGCCGCGCGGTACAGCACCACCGACGTGCCCTTCGGCGCGTACCCGTACTGCCGACCAAACAGACTAATTTATATCATACTGTAACAATTTGGCGAAGGCGGAGAAAAAAAAATTAAATATAATCATTTTTCGGTAGTCGGAAGGGACCTAGTGCTACAACACTTCGTTCCCCATCCACTGCCGAATTTTTTAGACTTTAGAGTTTAGATATTTTTACCAGAGCTGGGAAATGAAATTATTAAATAATTTATTCTCCCGAGTATCGAACTGACAATCACTGATCACGCTACCTCCTTGTTTCAGTTTGAAGTGAGGAACGAAAGTTGAAACGAATTTAATGGAGTCGGAGTGTCTTAACAATTGGCTCCCAGGTCCCCTGTACCTACTCTGCTGTATGTATGCAGGATACAGCGTCAAATAAATCGAATAACACGCTGCCATCGTACTTTAAAGAAGATTTTTTTTAATTAGCTTATCACTTTCACTCAATGCAATATTAGTATCGTACAATGTAATACTTAAAAAAACCTATAGAACTTCTACATTCTACATAAGAGATTATCTCTGAACATCAACAAACATACTACAAACACCAGGCAAACAGAAGACAAAAGGAGGTTATACCACAATCCAACACACGCAACAATCGTTACTCAATTAAAAATTAGAACGCACCTTGTGAGTATCAGCCGAGATACTACAAACACCAGGCAAGGAGAAGTCGAAAGGAGGTAGGTCGTACCCGGCGCGCGACATGAACGCCGCGATGAAGCCCCCCAGGCACGCGTCCACGTGCAGCGGCACGCCGTACTCCAGCGCTATGTCGGACAGCGCGGCTATGTCGTCCATCGTGCCGTAGGGGAAGTTGGGTGCTGAGCCTACTATCTGGAAAAAAGATAGGGAAAAAAAAATGATAAAAAAAAACTTTTCAGAAAACAAGCTCACCCCTACAATTAAAGCACTTTTAATTGATACTTATATTAGATGAGTTGTGCAAGAAATTTGTAATCGATTTAAACATTTTGTTGCGGCGGTCATTTTGGACTAACAAAAACATTTATTATATGTTATTTCGTTGTCATCAGAACTGAAGTCCATTTCAGCTACTAAGTACTAACATGAATACTAACCCGGTCGTGGCGCAGCGGCACGAGGTGTGACTGCAAAACCGACTGGTTGTGGGTTCGATCCCCACTCGAGAAGATGAAATATTTACTTAAATTTATATTTCCATTTTCTTAGCTCTGGTATCGAGGTTAAGCGCGGCGTTGAGTTCTGCCACTCAACACGCAATGCCTCCAAAATTCGGCAGAAAGTGGGGAACGGAGTGTCTTAACACTAGGTTCCCTCTGCCTACCCTGCTGTGTGCGGGATACAGCGTGAAGCTAATTTAATTTAATTTAATTTTATGAATACTAACATAGCAAGTCAAATAAAAGCTTGTGACTATTTAGCTAGACTCTGAGGCGTATAATACGCGTTACCATAGTAACGTATATATCACCTTATATAAAAGTGTATATCATCAAACAAATGGTTTGTGTGTGTGTGTTATATTAATTTTATGTATTTTTATTAATTATTTTTAAAATATAATAGCGTTGTGCACTCCTTCTCCGTATAAATTATAACTGTGCCAAACTTCAAACTCTTCCAAACAGATACAAAGTTTTTGATCCACATTTTAATGTTCAATATATAGATTTATGTAAATAATAAGACAAACATTACTGTATCCCTTAATTAGAGATAAACTAAATAATGTATAAAGATTAGATAGCACAAAAGCCAATTGTAATCATAAAATAAAATGTAAATTATATCCTTCTATGAGGACTTCTTGGTGCACGACTCTTAACGCGACGGTTGTGGTATCGATTCCCACTCGGGGAATGAAATATTTGATACTTCCATTTTCCCGCTTTGGTACCGAAACAAACAAGACCTTGAGATTGTCCACTTAAAATACAATGCCTCAAGAATTCGGCGATATTTGACATTTCTATCAAAATGTAAATATTTTTCATTCAATTAGGCCATTACAAGCACTTTTGAATCAAGTAACATAGAAATATCAGTAGTGTCAGTCATACAGGACGCTACCATCTTTGCCCGTCAAATAAGAAGGTAACGTATTAGATTATCAAAACATCTTTCTAATATCTTTATCAAATACATAACTTCAATGATAATCAAATAAAAACTAAGGTTTATCTTAAAACATACAACTATCTATATCTAAATGACTTAATTAAATAATTATACAAGATTAAAAAAAACACATAAAATTGAACGCTAATATTTAGAAACGTGCAATAGTTGTACATAGCGGGATTCGAACCTGCGTCCTTTGAATACTTTCCGAGAGTTGCACATTCTATTATTATATTCTATAAAAATCGGAACTTAGCGGGAGTAGAACTCCAATTTTTATATATCGAGACCAGTCGTGGCGCAGAGGCATAATGTGTGAATGTAAAAGTGCAGCATTGAGTTCTGCTACTCAACACGCAATGCCTCCAGAACTCGACGAAAAATGGGGAACGGTGTGTCTTAACACGAGGTTCCCTCTGCCTACCCTGCTGTGTGCGGGATACAGCGTGAAGCTGATTTCAATTTCTTACTATTTTAGTTACTAATATTATGATCACGATAATCGAAGATCACACAAAACAAGCAACTCACCAAACATGTCCTTCTACCGATAGCTCGTTTCACAGCATCCAGATCCACTGTAAAAGTTTCCTTGGACACTGGCACCGTTACTATGGAAATATTCAAATACTGCGCCGCTTTATCAAAAGCTGTGTGAGCTGTGGTCGGCAGGACCATCTGGGGGTTGCTTATGCCTTTACTGTAGGCCAAATCCCTGAAAGCCTTGCACGCCATCATTATGGATTCTGTACCACCTGTTGTCACCTGAGGGATAGATATAAGGAAAAAAATTAACATTAAAGTGTTACTCCACACTTAGGAAAGAAAATACTTATTTAGAAAACGTATAAAAATTTGAACGTAGCTAGACTCGAACCAGCACATCCTGAAAACCGACCAGGCGCTCTGACCACTAAGCCATATGTTCTCATCAAGCTACGTCAAAATTTTTATATGCTTGTTACAACTTATTTATATTGTTAGCATCTCTGTAGGGAGATTTTTACAAATTTCTGCTACCCAAAGATCTACTGACTAAGATTTATCGTCTGGCAAAAGGGAATACTATTTATGAAATATTTTTAACATTTTTTAATTGTTATTACAAACTTAGGAAAAAAATATTTATTTAGAAAACGTATAAAAACGTTATTTATACGTTTTGTAAATAAGGATTTTATTCTTAATAAGTATGAGGAAAAATTATTAGTAGTAGATAGTAATATATCTCATGACTACAAAAGAAGACTAATAATAAATACGAGTAAAATGCGCGATTTTGACCTTACAATAATATTTGACTAAGAAAAGTTGCCGTCGTGGCAACGTGGAACAGCGTAAACAGTAAACGCGACGGTTGTGGGTTCGATCCTCACTCGGGTTAATGTATATTATTTATGTCTTCATTTCCTAGCGTGACGTAGGAAGGGGAGGAGCCGGGTAGGCCGTGTCTGAAATTATACTTATAACAAAATTTGCTCCGAAAAATTAAAAAACACTAAGTAATTTTAAAAAATTCGGCGGAAACTGGTTACTTAACAAAGTGTCTTAATCTCTGCCTACCTTATCATAAGAGACATTTTGCCGTGATATCTCGCGCTTCTACTTGCAATAAAAGGCAAGGTATTTCTTTTTTTTTAATTAAGGCGTAGGATTTGAAACATGTGCTTCTTGGAATTTATGTCTTATTGTTGTTATATTACGATCTTAGCTACGGTCAGCTGTGATATTTGATATTAATTTTAGTTTGAGACCTCCACACGATCTTGAGATAAATGATCGAGACAGACTACTAAGTGATCCTATAAGGATTCCATTTTTTTAAGGACGGAACCTTAAAAATAGTAAATTTAATAATCTTTTCCATTGTTATTTCGTAATATCACATAGCATATACAATAGGTAGAAAGACACAAAATTATAAGGAAACTGTGTTTAAAAATGATGAGATATTTGAATGACTTGCGTTTTTCGCTAAATCAAGGTCATACAGTATGTTTCTTTGACCAGCAAAAAATATATATATCTTTTCCTGCTAAAACCTAAAAAGAAAGATATAAAGAAAATCTATTTTAAAAAAATAACCTCATCTTATTTTATAAACAATAACAAATTTAAAAATTATAACTTCTAAAATAGATATGAAAACTACAAATGAATAAAAAATACATTAAGTTGATAGTCAAATAGAAATTAACATAGAAAGTCCCGATTAAAAATATCAACTAAAATTCCTTTTGCACAAAAGTTTATATGAAAAATACGTCTTTGAAAACAAAAATATGTATGTTATATAACACATCATTATATTTAACCTTGTCTTGAACGTTGTTCATTATTATACTTTTTTTATTGACATTTTTTTCGTAGACAACAAGGTATTATCGCTGCGTTACAAAATAAGACAAAAGGCTTATCGCTACGTTACATTATCTCTTTATTTAAAACATTTTAAAATGTTGTTAGAGGCAAGTCGTGGCGCAGGGGCACAAAGCGTGACTGTGAAAGCGACTGGTTGTAGGCTTGATTCCCACTCGAGGAAATGAAATATTTATTAAAGTTTATATTTCCATTACTTCGCTCTGGTGTTCAGGCAAAGCGCGGCGTTGAGTTCCGCCACTCAACATGCAATGACTCCAGAACTCGACGGAAAGTGCGGAACGGTTTGTCTTAACACTATGTTCCCTCTGCCTACTCTGCTGTGTGCGTGATACAGCGTGAAGCTGGTTTACTATAGATATACTTAGAGTTCAAAAAAAATAAAAAAGTTCGTAAAATTCATTTCACACATTAGGCTGCCCATTTTAAAATATATAATATTTTCCCAATAAATGTTCTATCATAATTAAAATGGGCGTCGGAATAGGTAGTGAGGTCTGGTCTGGTTCCCCTCTACAGAATTTTTACTTAGCACAAAATTAAGCATGAAAAATTGAAAAAAAAATCTTTTCACAAAAAGATCACTTCGAAACTAAAATCAAAAAAGAAAATATATTTAGATGCGGCCATGATTCATGCTCATGATTCTAATCCAGTGGAGTTCGAAAAGGAATATAAAAATCATTAACAAAGTTATATTTAAGTTACCAAATAATATATTAATTTGTGACTATCAAGAAAAAACAAAATGACCGATCATTTATTGGGACGAGTGATTATAATTATTTTAATTTCCCCGCTCGGCCTAACAAAGCGCGGCGTTCTCTTTCGCCATTCATCATCTAAAGTCCCAAATTCGGGCGGAGAGGGGAGACCAGAGTGCTTTGACACTAAGTTCCCTTCACTATCCTACGTTGGGAAAAAGCATGAACCTAGGAATAGCAGGGTGTTTCCCAAACAGAATACTCTTGCGCCCATCCCAGAAAGTTAGTAATACTAACAAAAACACTATGAAAATAAAAAAAAGGTTTCCACGAAGAGATTCTTCAAGTCCAGGAATAGAAAAAGAAAATAACTGGAAAATATCCCTAAATAAGCCCATGGGAAAAAAATTGTGACACTCACCGTTCCACAACACTCGTCGTCACCGTGGAACAGATTGACCGTCATCCTAACGATCTCAGCCTCCATTTTGTTTATACCGGGGAAAACGTCGGCGTGCAACGGATTCGTATACGCAGTATGAGAATAGGCGTCGCAAGCCACTTTGCTTATATCGTCGTTCAGATGGTACACCGCCCCAGATACATTACCGCCTTTCCAATCGTATGAACCTGTAATATTTGATCAGTAACTGTTTAAATGATCTATATATTTAGTGTAAAAATAAATTAGGAACTTAACGATAGCCGTTTTAATTTGCACCAAATACAACTAAGGACTGTCGTGGCTCAGTGGAACAGCGTGGGACTGTAAGCACAACGGTTGTGAGTTTGATCCCCAATCGGGGGAACAATTGTATTTACATTTCCCCTATCTGATAAGGAAAGCACGTACATGTAGATTTGAGTTCTGCTATTTAAAACGCCGTCTTCGAAAATTTGGTAGATGGTAAGGAACGGACTATCTTCACACTAGGCACTACGGTCCATGTGCTTTTCCTGCTATGTGGGTAAAAGATAATTCATAGTAAAATAGTAAAAACCAAGCCAAATGAGTAAATCACTAGGATAAACCAAGTTGGATGAGGATTTGTTTTTGCTTCACGGTATATCCCCAACATAGGGTAGGCAAAGGGAACCAAGGAACCTGAATGTTAAGACACTTCGTTCCCATTATAATACGTTGAGAAGCGGAATTTATCGCGGCACTTTGCCATATCGTATAATGTATTGAAAGCAAGCAAGTAGATATATTTATATCAATCTAAGCTTGAGCAACAACTTTAAGGTTTATACTTTGAATAATATATATTAAAACAAATCAATATAATCATGTCATTTAAATCTAATAAAAGCGCTTACCCAAAGTAAGATGGCGTTCAATCTCCTGGGCCACCTGCTCCGCATCTAAACCCGTTTCCGGTAACTGTCTATACACGGGCATACCGGATAAACGTTTCGTTACATCCTTTCTGAAGTCACGTTTTATTTCGGACATCTTCTCCTCTATTTTACGTCGTACTATAGGCATTTGACGGAGCCATCTGAAAAACTCTTTGCGTAGTCGTACTGTGACACCTGGTAAAAAAGAAAACTATATAAATAAATAGTCTCCGAATCTGTGACTTTTTTGATGGATCTTTTACCTTATTTCAATACATATTCTTTGGGGCCAGTCGTGGCGCAGCGGCAACGCAGTAGGTTGTGGGTTCGATTGCCATTCGAGGAAATGAAATATTTCATATTTTGATTTCTTCGCTCTGGTGTCAAGGCGAAGCCGGCTTTGTGTGCTGGCACCCAACACGCTCCAGAATTGGGCGGAAAATGGGGAACGCAGTGTCTTAACACTAGGTTCCCTTTGCCTTGCTGTTTGCGGAATAGGCAGCGTGAAGCTAAGAAAACATATTCTTGGAAAAAGTCTTAGGTATGTTTTTTACTAAGTGAAATTATAAACAGCATCTTTTTTTTCTCACCAATGCCGAAGTGAAAAAAATAATTTCATATTAATTTATGAAAAATTTTCAGGTGGTACTAACACGTACCTAACATGTCTAATATTTTCATTAAACTTAAAATAACTCTGAATAAAGGTAGCAGTGGAAGTTAAAATTATTTAATTTTATTCTGATTTATTATTCTGATTGTGAAGGTCACATTCATTTAGTTAGAAAGTTAAATTCCGTGTCCGTATCCGTGAATCTTGGAACTAAATATCCATATTCGGATCCCTATAGGATATATTTTTTTAACGACAGGACTGTTGACATCACTAATAGCTCTGCATTTCACATGCGGCAATTACAGTGGCGTAGTGAGGCGAGGCAAGGGGGGGCATCATGCCCCGGGCGATACTCACAAAGGGGCGCCAAAAGGTCTGCAAAACTATTTAAACATATCAAATTAGGAGTATATTATATATATACAAATATACGATGTTCGTCTGGGGGGCGCTGAAAAGGTATTTTGCACCGGGCGCGAGTTACGCCCGCTACGCCATTAGCGACAAAGATTATGGTTTGGATCCCCACATATGAATCACTGGAAGAAATCGTGTGTAAAACAGTTCCGCTTTCTCTGATAATATATATAAATTCATTATTATATATTGTTATTTTAAAACAAAATCTTCTCTGACTACTCCAATATGAGTAAATATTTTTGCTTAGGTTATTTTTATATTTTTTAACTAATTGCTGCTAGCCCGGAGTTCACTTATTTTTGTTCTTGTATTTTTGTTACTTTTGTTCGGCCAATTCGAACTAGAAACACTTGTTAAATAAGTTATTTATTTTGACTTTATGTTATAATTACCCAGTAAAGATTGTCAGTATTAAAAGACGTATAAGCTCATATACTAAAAATAGTACAGTAAGGTAGACGAGTCGTGGTCGTCTTTAAGTTAGATTTTCTGAACTGTTACGCATTGTACACTTGGGAAAATTTTTTTACTGATTTAAGGGCGGCAACGACCCATCAACTCTACTGAAATGTGAGGAAATGTATGCATTTAAAAATTTTTGTCTGGTAGTAAGTATTTTCGTCTAGTTGTATTTTATCACTAAACATTTTAATATAGATCCACTTAACTATAGTGATTATTACTATACAGATTATTAATTCAAAATACAAAAAACTTTATAAAATATATTTAAATAAAACTGATTAACATAAAATTTTAATTACTGTTAAGAACAAAAACAAAATCTATTTTTATACTTGTAGTGTTACACTTCCCAGATAATGCTTATTAAGAATTTGTTTTGAATTCTACATAATTACGTTGGACTTTTTTTTAAATAAAGCAGTGCGATAAGTGTGGTGATAAGTATAATTAGTAACATTTTTATGTTGCACTTTTAAATCATAATAAATGAGGTGGCTATAAACGTTGTGAGTTCGATTCCCACTCAGGGTGTAGCCTCTAGCTCGTGTAGCGCCCGTGTGCAATGAAACCCTGGCGCCCACTAGGTCTGTAAGTTAAGCCCTATTCCCACTTGGGGTATTGAAATATATACGCCGCTATGAGTCGTAAGTAGTATGGTACATAAGTACCAAATATTAGGTTAATATTAACGTGATACAATGTGAAGCTAAAAAAACATCATAATATCGTTGATAAATATTAACTTTATAATAAAATCATTTGTTAATAGATATTAATCAAATTAAGAAGTAGTTATAACATTATTAATTATCGTAAATTCTTAGACACTCTATTTGATTATGTCTTAATGTTACAATAAACATGCAATTGAGTCACATGATTTACTTTGTTCAAGCAAACATGAAATAATTAATTTCTTTTCCGCTCCACTTTGTCCTGCGTTTACAAATTCTTGACATTACATAGTATTGAGTGGCAGTGCTCAATGCCGCCTGATTTACCAGGGCCCAATGTGGGACTGTGTAAATATGAAGGTTGTAGGGTCAATTTCGACTAGGGGAAATAAAGTATTTCAACTTCCTTGCTATCATAAAATAAAAAATATTGTAAATATAACAAAATTACCTTAAATATAAAACAAACTTATATTACATATATGTATATAAATTACATTTTCATTACACAATATTGTAAAAGTAGTAAGAAAAATGCATTAAAGTACTTTAATATTATTGAATACATGGCTTATATGTAGAATTATGCACTTTGTACTGCAAGTCATTGTTAGCACATATGTAACATGATATGTTCATAAAAACAGATACAAGGTTGATTTTATCTGTATATTGGTTTTAATTCATACTAATTACCTTCAATTTAACAATTCGTAAAGTATTACTATTTATGTTACAAACAGTTTCACCCTTTTCTTATTGAATTTTGTGATTTGTAAACTTCTTATCATATTTAAAAAAACATATATTAGCAAGACCTCTTGAATACTGTCCAACGCTCTACCCACTAAGCAATATGTTTTGTATAAGAATTAATATTGTTGCTTGCTTATAATGCTTATGTTTGTTACTGCTAATTGTATGACTTTAATTTCAAATGTTATACCTTTTCTAAGACATTTTTTACCATAGTATGGAATATCATTTGAAAAAGATTTTAGAATTTGTTAATCTTTTTACTCAATTTAATACTATTTCAACAACACATTTATATTATATATAAAGTCTACTGGCCCAAAATTATTTTATAATGATAACAGTTGTTGCATAATAATTATGAAGTAGGTATTTAACCTTAACTGTTATATTAAGGTTTATAATTAAATAAACATGATGATTATAATGACATGTAAATAGAAATTGTATTATTTATTTAGGCAGGGTAAGAATTAGTAAGACAAAAAAACTTACTCTCTCTAGCATTGTAGAGACTGTGAGCCCAAACTATTGCTAGTACAGAGGAGGCAGTCATGGTCACGATCTGCCATGGTTCCTTCCCTTCAAAGAACTTATTCACGGCTTTTAGGGGCTGCGGACGTTCACTCATATCTATAGTACAATAAATAAATAAATGTTAATGCTACAAATATACGTAAATATTATCGTTTTTTTTATTTGTAACACTTTAATGGCTACGGAAAGATTTTTATATTTACTTTGTTTTCATTTTGGCAAAATTAATATAAACTAAATATTATATTCGCAAATAACTAGAATATATAATAATTTTCTTAAAGAAATTCTTGCACCTTAAAGAAAAAATGGTCAAGGAAAAAGTATTATTTTACACTCACTTGCTCACACTTTAAAAAATATTTTAATTAAATAAAGATTTTTATCACAACTATTAGTTTTTTCTAATTCCCGATCAATTATATTACAAACATAACACTATCAATAAATTATCACAAGATTATCTTTAAAAATATGTACAGTATATTAAGTTCACACTCATATTATTATTATTTTTCTTATGCAGTAATTAAAACAATCCGCGTACAAACTACAAACGTCAAGTGATAAGAATAAATTGATACTACTACCATAGACAATAAAGTGTAGATCAAGGAACATAGTATCTCTACAGAGTCTAGACTTAAACATAGATTAATTACAAACTTTATGTTATTTGTTTGTATCTAAGATCTAGACGTGTAGAAATAATTTATTGCAATTGGCTTCACCAGTAGACTACACTATTATTTATTGTTTATTTGAATTACTTTCGTGATCAAACAACACTATCAATTTCAAGCTTCTTAAAATATATTAAGTTTGTGCTAAGTTTCTTTTATCCTATTATAAAAATTATAATTTATATTTTATAAATCTTGCATCCTTTTATTCACTTCACTACACATTTGACAATGACAATTCATAGTGTATAGCTTTTGAGACCTCAAATTTTTGTCGTCAAAAGAAAAACAACATGATTTGTCATTGCCAAATGTCAGTTGTTAAATTAATTTAATTTCTGAAACATATTTCAAGAAATAAAGCTAGTACAGTTCTATATAACTTATATAATTTTTTTATATAAAGCTAGTATCGACGTAAAAATTTCGAATATAAGATTTACTGCTTAATAATAATTAAGAGCAATGGCTGAATCCCCAAAAGATAGCGAAAATCCTCTAAACATCGATGGAAGTAGTTTTAATTCAGAAATGTATTTAGATTGTCTTTTAAAATGTGCTACACTCAGGCAAGTGATGGACAAAGAAGCTGAAGTTGTTACACAAAGTCAATATTTACAATCTGAAATGCAGACGTTAGTTTACGAAAATTACAATAAATTTATTTCAGCAACGGAAACTGTACGAAAAATGCGATCTGACTTTCAAATAATGCAAGAAGAGATGAATAAACTCAGTGAAAATATAAATAATATAACTGCATTTAGTTCAAAAATATCAGATAATCTAAAGGATAGTGGAAATACAGTAAACAGATTGTGTAGCACTCGACAACTGCTGGATAAATTACAATTTGTTTTTTTACTGCCTTCTCAATTGAACAAAGCTGTGCAAGAAAATAGATATGTTGATGCAGTCAATGATTATACACATGCCCAGAGAGTTTTACAAAAATATGGTAACCAGCCCTCTTTTCAGAGTATTCAAACAGAATGTTCTGAAATAATATGTGATTTAAAAAAAACTTTACATGAAAGAATTCTTAATCCTGATACTTCTGCATCAGAATTAGCTGAAAGTGTAGGCTTGTTACGACAGTTACAGGAAACTGATTCCTCATTGCAGGATATATTTTTAACCTGTGCTGAAGGTCGCTTGAATCAACATTTAAAAAACCTACATTCTATTGTTGACAGTTCAGATATATTAGAATGGGTAGAGAAGTGCAATAATACTCTACTGGCTGACTTAGGTATTGTAATTTCATGCTACCATGATATATTTCAAGACAAGGAAAATGTGAATCTTCCAGAATTTGCTGATAAAGTCATGACTCAAGTTTTTAATCTCTTTGAAAATGTTGTCAAAAAACCTGAAAATATTGGAACAGAAATTTTGATTAGGGGATTGGATAAATTCTTCAGGAAATTACAAGCTATGTCTGAAATCATCTTGAGTGATTCTGTTTCTAATAAAGCTTTAGATGTTGTAATACAATGTATAAATCATAAGGCCACTGTGCAATATCAATCTATACAGACACAATTTAAAGAAAATTTAATGAGAATAAGGCAGTCGCTTGCTAGTAAAGGTACTGAAAGCATAGATCTTAAAGACATCTTGAACTCATTGCAAATTCACTTAATGCAAAAAGTACAAGCTTCTCTATTAGATTTAATGGCATTCCTCCAAAATAAACTATCTTTTGGACTAAAAGTTTGGTGTGGAAAGGCTGTAGCAGATGCATGTTGGACAGTGATCTCTGAAACTTTGATCAATCTATCTGACATGGTTAAAAACTTAGCTTCTTTCCAGACATCTAACAACATTCCATTTGAACTGCTACTAATATTAGCAAAACTATGTCTTGAAATGCAAGACAATGGAGTGACAACATTACATAATCATTTATTAAAATTACTAGAAGAATCAGCACCAGGGCTAACCATGGAAAAGAAGGATACTAGCACTATTATGGTTAATTTATCAACTGCTGCCCAAACTGCATTAGATTCGGAAGTTGTATTTATTGGGCAGACTGCAGCTCAAATGCTGAGAGTTTCTGTTTTAGCCCGAGATTGGTTAAGAGCACCAGAGCCGAGAGGTCCTAGGGCAGTATGTAGAAGAGTAGTTGAAACTCTTGCTAGTGCAGACAGTGCGGCTTCTCAATTATTCCCGACTAGTATAAAACCATCAAGTGATTCAAGTCGACGAACCATATGGTCTCGAGCTCCTTCATCATTCTCACCAATAAACAGAATATTCTCAGAACGGATTGAAGTATTTAGTCCGGCTGGTGCTGACAGGGCAGCATTGTCAAATGGAGCTTTAAAAGTTGCATTAAAATCATTAGTAGAATGCGTTAGGTTACGCACTTTCAGTCGTCATGGCTTACAACAATTGCAAGTTGACGTACATTTTCTTCAACAGAGATTGTCGTGTATGGGAAATGATGAAAGGTTATTGAACGCATTATTGGAGGATGCGCTCGCATCCGCTCAGATACGGTGCGTCGATCCACAATTAATGGAGCCCAGTATTGTCGATATTATTTGTGAAAGAGGTTAAGTTTAGTGTAAAATAATGGATCGCATATGTACTAATAATTATAAAGCTAAAGAATTTGTTGGGTTGCACGCACTGATCTCAGGAGCTACTGATTTGATTTGTATAATAAAATGGGAAAGTATTATAATATCACGTTATTCAATTCAATGGTTTA
Organism: Heliconius erato x Heliconius himera; assembly: GCA_013421005.1. Classification (NCBI taxonomy): domain Eukaryota; kingdom Metazoa; phylum Arthropoda; class Insecta; order Lepidoptera; family Nymphalidae; genus Heliconius; species Heliconius erato x Heliconius himera. The sequence continues at coordinate 29,573 of JAATLQ010031822.1, forward strand.
CACAGTACTTGCGGTTAGAATTGCCGCGGGTAATTAAAGACTAGAAATTTAAAAAAATAAATTAGCTTCACGCTGTATCCCGCACACAGCAGGGTAGGCAGAGGGAACCTAGTGTTAAGACACTCCATTCCCCACTTTTTGCCGAATTCTGGAGGCATTGCGTGTTGAGTGGCAGAACTCAACGCCGCGCTTAACCTCGACACCAGAGCGAAGAAATGGAAATATTAATTTAAGTAAATATTTAAAGACTAGAAGAATGTAAGAATAAATAATATTTGTATAAATGAATGTTCTATATTATATAATGAAAACAATGTATGAATGTAATTATTTATTGTCAAAAATTACTACAAATTATATCTCTTACAACATACACAACACAGAATATTTTATTAATAAAACACCATTTAACTATGAAACTTTAAAGTAAACAGCACATTTTATGACATTATAACCCATCAATGAAAATTGCATATTAAA
>JAATLQ010031822.1:30062-42285 GCA_013421005.1 Heliconius erato x Heliconius himera
TTAAAGACTAGAAGAATGTAAGAATAAATAATATTTGTATAAATGAATGTTCTATATTATATAATGAAAACAATGTATGAATGTAATTATTTATTGTCAAAAATTACTACAAATTATATCTCTTACAACATACACAACACAGAATATTTTATTAATAAAACACCATTTAACTATGAAACTTTAAAGTAAACAGCACATTTTATGACATTATAACCCATCAATGAAAATTGCATATTAAAAATAATTATATCATCTACATATATAAAATCTATGTTAAATGCTTAATCATTTTAAAAGACACTACTCTTTATTCTAATAACATAAATTGTTAGTCACGAGAATAGAATAAACATTATCAATTAAAATTAAAAACAGTATATATTATTACCATTATAAACAATTCTTTTATGTTGGTCGATTTTAGAAAATCAAGAAGGGTTAAGAGTTGCTACCGTGTGGTCGATTGTATTTCCTATTCAACATGTTTATATTGAGTCCCAAAATACAACTTCGTTTATAATCTACTTTATATATTAAAATCATTCATATGTAGGGTTTAACCCTTAAACGGGCAGTACACCAAATCAATTTATTTCATAATTTATGTTTGGCTTTAAATCTCTAATGTCCTACTAGATAATACTATTCATACAATTAATTAATATATTACTGTAACAAACGAAAGAAAATTAATATATTTCCTTTTACAAAACTATATATTACTTTTGCAAGTTTAGATTTATTAATTGCTTTGGGAGGAAAATATTTTACAGTATCCGATTAAGGGTTAAGTCTATAAGATAAATTTAGATTTTTACTATCCTAATAGACTACGAAGCATTTGAGTACTTTCTGAAGGGAAGCTCCATCATTTGCTATAAGATAGCAAATTTCACAATTCCTCCAAAAAATAACAACATATTTTTTAAGCTCTTGACATCTCAACTTGTGATCGACACATCACATATACAAAACGAAAATTCCGATATGTCTATTTTATGTGCAAAATTTTACCCTGGACTTTCAAAATCGTCTCGATATTTATTCATTTATTAATTTTAAGATAATGTTTTTGTTTATTTTCTTACAAAAAAATCACACTTTTTGAATAGTGGGCAAATTCGAATCATTGTTTTAGGACTAACAACTCTTATTAGTTTAATCTGTCATTAATTGCTCTACATTTATTTTTAATATTTATAAGATTGTGCATTAAAACTAAAAACAGGGCTAGTGTTGCCAATCACTTCCCAAAACTCACATAAAGTCTTTTAGTCATGTTTTCCTACAACACCAATGTTAATAAATTTTCAAAATTTGGTTAAGTACAATCGGAAGCCAATTTTTATCACAATTTAATCATCAGCACATATGGCAACACCAACCATAAACTTATTCATTAAAAATGTAGAGATCTAATCGAGAAAGTCAATGAAACTAAAGTTGAAAGTAAAATTAGCACTAGCCTTGCTTGTTAGAAGGCCTTAATGGTAACAAACTTGTTATTCGAAATGGTAGTTTCAGTATATCATTATTATTTTATATATTTTCTCATAAAACAGACATTTATGTTTAACTACTACAAATGTCATATGTTAACTAAAAATACATGTCTAAGGCCGATGTTGATGTATATTTTTTTTTTATAAAAAAAAGTGTAAATTAGTATACACATAAAAGTTTCAACATTTTATGAATATACAACAATTTGTTTTTTTTTTGGTATACAAATTCAAAAGTTATATTATAAAATATTTAAATATACTTCATTTAAAAAAAGAACATTGAATTATAATTTAAAATTTAATATTTCAGTAAGAAATAATAAATTTTAATCAAAATATTAGTGGCCATTTTGTTTGTGCAGCAGCTTAAAATACACAACAGTTAAATTGAAGCTGCACTGCATTAAAGAAACTAAAACAATTTTTAAATTTTATGCTATATTCCGTAGGGTGAGAGGGCAGAGGGCAGAGGTGACAAAAATTAACACTTTGCTACTCACATACGACCCAAATTTGCATGGAACTCGATGCCGCACTTTGTTTTGTTACCAGAGTGAAGTAATCAAAATAATTCCCGAGTGGGAATCGAACCAGTAACCGTCGTGTTTATAATCACACAATATGCTGCTGCGGCTGCCACAGCGGCCTCAAGAGGATGTTACACTTAAACTAATAAAAAATATAAATAATTAATCTTTCACATATATCTATATCTAGAACAAATTGACAAAATATATACCTATATAATATGATTCTTAAGTCTGCAAATTTACATATAGACACCGATATAGACATAGCTAGGGTTTTATTATGATACTAACGAGGGGAAAACCCTCATATAGACAATTCATTTATAAATATTCTAAGGTTCTTGCCCTAGCTACTTCTATGTGAAATAACGTTTCAAATCACGTTATAAATAATCTTTTTGGTGCTTTTAAACATGCCGAAATAGGAAAAATATGTATATTTATTAAACAATGGTCCGTTTGTTACATCATTGTGAGCGCTTGTGATGCGTGATTACATCTACATACTAGCGTCCCCTATTCTAATCTAGCCTTTCGTAAATATTCAGAAATCCCACATGCGTAGCCAGGAATAACCTATTTAGGCACTATAGAAATCACTTCACTTTATTTACGTCTCTGTTTAGTGGTAACAGGTTCAAAACCTGTCCACGAACCTAAAAGTTTAACATTGACGACTGTATAAGTGCCACCCAACTACGCCATCAACTCCTCATCTCAATCAACTTACCAAAATTACTTTTTTAATTTATCTACGATCTTTCTCATCTTGTCCGGTACGGGGACTCCCCTGTGCGCGGAACTCCTAAGCTTTTTGCCAACGAATTCAACATTTGGGGCATCACTAGCACTTTTTTCACTCGCACTTGACTTTGTAATAGGAGTTTTAGGTTTAGGTTTATTCAAGGTAATATTAGTTTTGAGCTTTTTTTGAACGGTTGTCTGTTTGGGCTTTACCCTCGGGGGGTCAGCCTTGGGAGGTGAAGGGGAAGGGGGTGGTGGGGAACGTCGTCGTCGTATCCGAGGGGGTGTATGCGCGAGGGTTGTATGTCGGGAAAGTAGTGCTGCACTACTGAACAACTGTCCGCAGTCACACCGGTGTTCGATCTCTGTTGTGCCTGTAATGTTGCGCAAACAATTATACATATTTACTTAACTTCATACTTAGAATTTTTTTAGCTTCACATTGTATCCAGTATGGCAGTATAATAGCAGTGTATGCAGATAGAACTAAGAGTAAAGACAGTCCTTTCGTCCGTTCCTCACTTATCGCCAAAAATTCGAGATGTTGAGTGTTGAGCGGCGTAATTAAATACCGTCATTTGTCTTGTTACCGGAGCGAGAAAATGAAAATAATCAATTCCCGCAAATGGACATCGCTCTCTTATTTTGGGCGAAAGAGGACATTGTATTTTGAAACTATGATTACTGCTTAACCTTACATGCGTGATACAGCGTGAAGTTAATAAAAAATAATAAACAATACTTACGCTTTTTGGTGTTATTAATGGGCGTAGCTATTTTGTGCTTCCCTAGTGACTTTCTCTTTGCAATTCCACTGAGTGATTTCCGTTTGTCGGCCAACGTCTTTTTAACTTTTTTCTCCACATTTTCCACCTCATCTTTCTCTGATTTTGGGAATGAATATTTTACATCACTATCGTCAGAATCTATAGGCGATAATGGTTTTGCGACGGCCATCTTTAATTTTTTCTCAACAGCGAGAGAATTAATCGGCCGGGCTTCTATTGCCTTCGCTTTTAATCGCGGTATCTTCGGCGGATGTTGTAATGAAATTCTTCGTTTCATTAAGTCTTTTGAGTTAGGTCGTTCTATTTGCAGTGAATTACGTTTTTTGGCATTCACTTTCATAAATAATTTGCTTTCGGTGCTTTCTTCTCCTTTAAAATTTGGATTTAGCATGTATCGTATTTCATCTTCGTCTGTAGATTCCAAATGAGTCGCTTCGTCGACAACTGGCAGCGGTGCGTTTATAGATTTTTGTCGTTTAGTAACAGTTGCACTACTTTTTTCTTTTGATGGTGTTCTCTTTTTAGGCACAGGGCTATTAGAAATAGTAATTATATTCTTCACTTGTTCGATTTTTTTAATTTTAATTGGTGTTTCGCAATCGTCAAGATTAGTGTTTGCTTTTTCAGTTTCAGGGTTGCTTCTTTTTTCTGGCTTTATTTCTTTTTCGGTAGGTCTTCTCTCCGTGGAACTATTCTTTCTTTCTACTTTCTTTGTACTTTCTGTTTCTTTTTCAATGATAACTGGTGTTTTTTCTTTTTCTATAATTTCCACAGTTTCAGGTTTTAATAGTACAGTATCATAGATTTTTACTTCATCGCTTGGTTTGTTATATTCTTCATCACTTGGTTTATTAGATTCTTCATCTTTCGTATCATCCGTCATAGGTTCTTCTGCATCTGTAGTTTCTTTGTTTTCACTTTGCTTTGCTGCTTGTTTAGCTGCTGATTGTTTCTTTTTTCTTAAGCAAATGACAGTATGCTTGTTTAAAGAATGTTCATTAGGGAACACCATGTAGCAAAGAGAACACTCGTGAATGATATCTTTAGTTGACAGCGAGCTCTTTACGCTCTTATCATCAGACTTTTCAGAGCTAGTTTCTAAATGTTGATCTTTATGTTCCAAATAATCCTGTAATTTTTTAAAACTTTTCTTACACTTATCACAATTATATGTTACTAGTTTATTAGTAATTTCATTGGAACTTTGTGTATTAGAACCTTTTTTGTTGATACCATCATGTGTTTCTCTGTGCTCTACGAGATGATGTAATTTTCTAAATGATTTGTCGCAAGGTTCACACCGAAAACCTGCACTGGTATCATCAGCATGTTTCGAATCGGATGGATTTTTTAATGGTTTATTATCACGTTGCTCAGAAGAACTTTTTCTCAATGACCTATGGCTCATTGAAGTCGGATTATGTATAATTCTATGCTGAACTAAGTGGTGAAGTTTTCTAAATTCTTTTTTACAAACTTCGCAACTAAAAACAGATCTACTTGTTGCCTGTTCTTCACTTTCCTGATTCCTAATCTCTTTTTTATGCTGCAATTTGTGGTTCACTAAATATGATAGCTGTCTGAATATTTTTCCACAGAATTCACAAGTTAGATTATTTGATCTATCAAAAACACTCTTCACTTTTGTTACAGTTTTCTTTGCTTCTGGAACTTTTGATTTTTGCAAATTCTTTTCTATTCTCTCTTTCAATGGCGTATCATCAATGATTATGACATCTTCATTATCATTTATAGTTTTAGAAATTTTGTAATTCGTTTTGCGACGTCTAACTTTTTCTTCCTCATCGTCCGTAGTATCTGTATCACTATCTATCGAATTCATCTCAGAGTCACGTGAATCGTCTCGTCTGTACCTTCTCGGACTTCTCTTATCAGAGTCAGATCTATTGGGAGAAGGGCCAGTGCAATGCTTAACATGTTTAAATACTACATTTTCGGATCTAAACAGTTTTGTACAAATTGGACAAACTATGTTTTCATTAATTTTGCCCATTGTCCAATTTTCTTTTACAATCTCCCCGTTACTGCTTTCATCTGAATCTGTGTAATTATCTAGTTCTTTCTTTGGAGGTTTTGCGTCTATTAAGCGCGGTTTTTTTTGAGGACTAGGAACTTTGTTTCTTTCAGGTCCTGACTCAGGCAACGGGTATTTTCTTGGACGACCTCTACCTCTTTTAACAGGAGTAGTAACGGGACTGTCCGTTGAACGAACACTTGATAAAGAGTTATTATGTTCCGATTGATTTTCAATCAATTCTGCCGCTTTAACTAAATTATCCAACGCAGATATAGCGACCGTATGATTTGTATACGTTTCGCTGACAATTTCAGGTTCCTTGACAGGGATTTTCAATGTTTCTTGAGAATTTGTACTTTTATCTTCAATAACGTTGCGATTCAGTAAATAGTTTTTCTTTGGTACGAGACTCTTAGTTATTTTCTCGCCCTTGTCTTCTAATTTACGTTTCTTTTTAGGTGACGTTTCAATTCCTAAATCACTAGGCTCAATTAATTCTAATTCGGGTTCATCAACGGGAGTCAACACTTGCTTTCTCTGATGTTTACTTTTCAATTTTGTATCATCTGCCCTTATTTCTAAATTAGATTGTACTACATCAGAATCAAGAGATTCAGAAGCACTATTTACTATATCAGGTTCAGATGTATTTTTTTTAGATGGTGACAAATCTTGGCCTTGCACATTCAGCTGTACAGAGGGGAACTCCATATTGGAATCCATATAAACCACTTGAACTGGTTTATCTTCTATTATAGGAATGGGGGATTCTAAGTGTTTCTTAGCTGTCAACGCAGACTGATATGCTATTTGAACTTTAGACTGATAGTTTTTATTAAATGCATCTTCTTCATTTACAGTTTTCACGTTCGTAGGTATTTTACTCGATTGATTGTGCCTCATTGCAATTTGTTGTTTATTAGTTGATTTTGCTTTTGACTCAGCCAGCATCATCTCATTCCTAGATAATTTTTTAACCGGTGGCTCCTTTTCGACTACAGTTTGTATAACATTATGAGGCTCTTTCCCATCAAAATTAACCGTCAATCGATTTTCGTAAGTTATAGAATTACGCCTAGCAAACTTATCAAAATCCTTTTCTGTGATTATTGCTTCTTTTCTGTTTTCGGAAACTTTTTCTTGGCCCGACAACAAACACATTAGATTTTGTCGGTTGACGTCTATATCTCCCGTTATTGGTTCATGTTCTATAATTTCTTCATCTGAAGGTTCTTCTGCAACATTATCTTTAACGTTTGGGTGGTCTTTATTCTTAAATGGTATTAAACTGGGTATTTTGGTACTTTTAGCACCTTTAGTATCTTTTTTTGAGTATGTTGTATTTATTGATTGTTGATTATCATTATTGATGTTTTGTACGATTTCAGAAGAATTTATTTTATCACTTGACATGCCGTGCAATTCATTCATTTTCATTTCAATATCATCCATCGGAGCTTTAGAATTTTCTTGTTTATCTGACGTCGAAGATTTATCTGTTACTGTATCCAATGGCTTGCCAACAATTGGTCTGTTGATAATACCTTCAACAGTTATATCAATTAAATCTTGATTATTCATTACTGGAATAAAAATTTGTGATTCATCAGTTTGTACCTTTTTAGGTATAACTGGTTTCGGTTTAGTCAATGGTTGTTGTATTTTTACCGTAACCTTCGGTTCCTGTATGTTGGTTGGGGCATTATGATTTTTATTTAAAAATACTGTTGATTCTTTCGTAGTGTTTATTTTAGACGAACCAAAATCACTTTTAGTATTTACAGTGGATGTTTGTCTTTGACTATCAATTTTCTTTAAAATATCTCTTCTATTTAAATCATTTGGTTGTTTTAATTGCTTGTTAGTATTAGTCGACGGTACTTTTGTTTCCTTTATTTTATTTAAAAACTCTTGTCTATTGGCTTCTGTCCATTTTCCAAAAGGAACAGCGCTGTTGTTATTAATATTTGATTTTGGGGCCGCCTTTTTTGGAACATCATTATTTCTATCTACTAAAGATTTTATACAAATATTTTGATTGTTATGATTTTTAACTTCCGTTACATTAGAATCTTTACGTATCAAATTTGCTTCTTTATTAACTGGACATGATGCATTATTTACCGCCTCTTTTGGAGACACAAATTGCTTTTCTTGTTTTAAATTGTATGGATTTGGTTTTTCTGGAACAACATTACAACTTTCCATTGAATTAACGATTTTATTATTTTTATTAGTTGCTGCATCGCTTTTTATGACTTCAGCGTCACATTTTTTTATTTCTGGAACAGATTTTTCAATTTCAAGTTCAGATTGTATTATTTCAGGATCAGTTTTTCTAATTTCAAGATCTGATTGTTTAATTTGAGGATGAATTTTTTTAATTTCACATATGGATTTCATAATAAAAGGGTCAGATTTACTGACTTCAAGATTACATTTTTTAATATCAACTTCAGATTCGTTAGTTTCAACAAGTCCCTGAGATTTCGCTTTTATATCATCATTAAGATGATCTATATCAACACATTCATTTTTGCTCTTAGGAGAAACTGACATTTTCTGAGAACTAACTTTACAATCCTTTAAAGGTATTGGAAGTGGTAGTAGTCCAATACCACTATTATTAACAGTAGGATCTATTTTGCCTACTTCAATTTTATCATTATTTTTATGTTTTGGAATGTTTATTATATTTTCATTGTTGGAGTCCTTGCCTGTCTCGTCATTTTTATATTTTTCCTTCAAATGTTCATTTTCTTTTACACTTTCTAACATAGTATCCACCGTATCTTCAGCGATTACTTTTTTTTTATTAAAATCATCTAAAGTATTTTCTGTTTCCACTATACTGTCTGTAATATTTATAACTTCATCATCAATAACTAAATTCGATTCTTCAATGGAGTTTCTTAGTGATGAATCTTCATCAGATATATCAATCACTTTACAGTCTTGCAAATTAATGTTCTTTTCTTTCTTAACTGCAGGTCCTTTAATGTGTTCTTCATTCCTTTTTTCGTTATCCACAATTATTATTTCATCTTTGAGTGAAGTACTATCTATTCCAATAATGTTTTCCTTTATATTTTCCGTAACGAGCTCAGTTTTCTCATTTTTATTAACATTGAGAACTTGAATTTCTTTATTTGCAATAACATCGTCTTCTTCATTTTTCTGTTTTTCTGAATTTGGATTTAAGTTGATTTTATCATTTAATGATATATCTTGAACATTCTCAACATTATCATTATATTTAGGAGGACTTTTTTTAAATTCCTCACATGAGACAACTTTTACATTATCTTCTAGATTATGTTTAGGTTCTTCTTGAGAAAAAACAGTATCCTGCTCCATTTTATCTTTAATTTCAAGAGATTCTTGACATTTAATACTATCTTCATTAGCATCATCATCATTAGCTCCTGTTTCTGTACTTTTTCCGATAACCTTAGTATTTACGCTGATATCTAATTCCCTTATATCTTTTACATGTTCTTTAACAGCCTCAATTCCAAATATAGCATCTGGTTTAATTATTTCTGTAGTATCTTTATTTTTTACGAATGTTTCGGACACTTTTTGTCTGCCGCTATCTGTGCAAACCTCTATAGTTTTTTTTACATTATCCGAATGTCTACTGGGATGCAACTGTTGGTCGACCATAACCTTTGTTAGCGGTATGCCCTCCTTATTGGGCGTAGAATGATATGTCATTGGAGTGAATGAGCCAATAACAGGTGACTTACGAGATTCATTAAATTTCTTCATTTTTCCATTTAAATTCAAATCAGATTTTGGTTCTGACAAAATATCAAGTGCAAGTTCAATGCTGACTTCATTGGCCAAGTTGTTTATATCATTTTTTGTTGCTACATTTATTTTATCACTTAATTTATTTGATGAAGGCTCATTTATCACTTTGTTTATATCCTTAATAGGCACATGAGATGTACTTTCAGCGTTTTTTGCTTCCCTGGAAATCTGAAAAAAAGAAAAATATATAAAGACTACTATATTAATCTATTCTTCACATATAAATATTAAGAAAAAAAACCAACCACTTCTTTTGGAACTTCTATTTCAATTTCTTCATAAACTTCTAAATTTCCTTCAGTGTTTTCCCTGTAATTTCAATAAAAAATATATTTAAAAATATAATTTGATTGTTTTAAGATATTTTATAATTTCAAGTGGATATGACATATTTATAACATATTTTAGAAGTGTTATTCTACACTAACAAAAGGAAATCATTTTTAGAAAATATATAACAAATTTAGTGTTAAAATAATAATGACTCAAACACATGATGGTTGTGGGTATGATTCCCACTCCAGGAAATCAACAATTTCATACTTTTATTTCCTCGCTTTGGTAACACAGCAAGGTGCAAACTTAATAACACAAAATGTTGTTTTCTTTATTCAATTATATGAAAAACAGTCATTCTATTGTAAATTTTTCAATCAATTGTAGCTTTCTGTAGAATGTTTATTATTTTCAACCATTACTTTTCATAATCTAAATTGTATGGTTTTTTAACTTCAGAATGTATTCCACTTATAAGAGAGTTCTCTACTTTCTGCTCAAATTCAAGACCTTGCTTGTTGAGTGACAGAATTCAACATTGCATTTTATCTTATCAGAGCAGGGTAATGAAAATAATTTAGTTTAAGAATGGATAGATTTCAACTTAGTAGTTTTTAAATTATTAAAAGAATAAATATTAAATAATATTATATATATTTTAAGCTGCTCCAGTTTGTTTGTTTTCCCTTTTTGATTTTCCTGCTGTGCAGGAAAATCTAGCCTGTCAAGACACTCCCATTCTATGTATTCTGTCCAAATTTGAGATAATATTATTGTGAGCATGTTGAGTGACAGAATTCAACACCAAGCTGTGTATTTCCAAAGCAAGAAAATGTAAATAATTCAATGCTTGTGTTCGCCCAGAATCATACAGACAGTGTACCAAAATTACCTAAATAAGTTCTTTATTTAAAAAATCTTATTACCTTTATTACTTAACAATTGTTTTGTTTTTAATATTCTAAGGAGACTGATGTAAGTAAATACATATAATATTGTATTTTTTAGATATTTATACTTTATATGTGCATTTTTTAAATTAAGAAATTAGTTAGTCTAGAAATAAATCTATAATTCTTATAGAATTATTTCTAGACTAACTTTAGTTTATAAGGTTGTAATAAAATTGATCTAATCAAAATACAATAGTAGGAGAACGTATGAAGGTAGTAAAGACATCTGACTGTAAAAGACAATAGGTATGGGTTCAATCCCACTTGGGAGAATAAAGTATTAATCTATCAAAAATTGATGAGTGCATGGGGGACAGTGTCTTAACAATAGGTTCCCTCTACCTATCTTGCTGTATATGCATATAGCTAAGAAAAATAAAACAATAATGTAAGAATGAATATTTCACATTTCAATTAGACTTACCGCACTTTTAAAAACTTAAAGCTTGGCTGTTGTTGATCATCATCAATAATCTGAACAGCACCAAGTTCTTCCTCACCAGCTTTTCTATACAAATATAATCCATTACCAATATCTATTGCATCAACATTCTTCCCGTCTATGTGTAGCACCACTTCAGTTTCCTTACTTTTTATCACTTCGGAGGCTTCTAAGTTGCTACCGTCGAAACTTCCCGCCGTTTTCTCGAGAATAGTACTGTCATCCAATTTCTCAATAGGTTTTTCTTCTTCGGCAGCAACATTATCATCTATAACAAGCTCACTTTCATCATAAGAATTTTCATTATCATCAAAAATATTAACACCACCTGACAAAATATTAGCAGCTTCTATTTGTTTACCAATACTATAACTATCTAAATCACCTTTTTTCGGGATCGGAGATAAGTTGGCTAACAAATCGGAGTTAGTTGTTAGTGTGCAATCCGTATCAGTGTTTGACGTTAATGTGTCCTTCGAGGGGGATATTCCAAGTGTAGAATCTACTTCGGAAAGAGAAAAATATTTTGACGAGCTCTCATTAGCCGTCATAAAAGATTCACTTGGCGGTGAAGAAGTGTCCAGCGTCAAATCTCGCGAGCTTCCCGCCTCATTTTGTATATCAATTAGTTTATCCATTTTCACAATTCATCTGTTTTGACAACAAAAATAACAATCACGGGAGATAAATAGACGCGGTTAATCACAATGTATCAGTTAAATCTAAGGTGAAGAAAACATTTGAAGGTTGGCCAATTAGCACTTAGGTCAATAGCAGCGAATTACAAGTGAAACTTTTTAGTGGAACAAACGATAATGAAACTGTGACACTTTTAATAAACATCAACTTATCGCTTTAGCAAAAGTTAACAAAATGATAAAATAACTTGGAACTTAAATAACAACTAAAACATTAGTCAGTATATTGTGTAAAACGTATTTATATTGTATTTTTTTGATAAATTTTCTTAACAACACAACACATCAAATATTAAAGATGGACGTCGTGAAAAATAGATAACAAAGTTGCTATAACAAAAATATAATTTTTAAAACATTAAGCGCAATACTGTTGCAATTATTATTTAAAATAAAATTATCTTTATAAAAATTAAGCTATTTAGTTTAAAAT
>JAATLQ010031822.1:42295-89932 GCA_013421005.1 Heliconius erato x Heliconius himera
CTTAAATAACAACTAAAACATTAGTCAGTATATTGTGTAAAACGTATTTATATTGTATTTTTTTGATAAATTTTCTTAACAACACAACACATCAAATATTAAAGATGGACGTCGTGAAAAATAGATAACAAAGTTGCTATAACAAAAATATAATTTTTAAAACATTAAGCGCAATACTGTTGCAATTATTATTTAAAATAAAATTATCTTTATAAAAATTAAGCTATTTAGTTTAAAATTTAAAATATTTTATATTTGTTTAATACAGTAATTATCCATAATAAATAATTATTTACATTTATTTATTTATTTAATTCTGTAAGTCTTTAAATAAATTTTAAATGTGAGTTTTTATTAATACATATTTAATATTTATTTAAAGATTTACAAGATCATAAATTATAAATTTATTAATTGCTTATGTCGTAGTATATATCTGTAATAAAATAATTTTATTTTTTTTTAAATATAAAATATTATTAACAAATGTCATAATACAAAATAAATTTCGTAATTATTTCTTCATCTTATATTAACGGTACTTAATATTAATATTACCATATTACTTATCTTATATATAAGTTACGCTACCTCAGACAAAATTATTTTTGAAGAAAATTATGGGAAGCTGGCAGCATTTGTTTCCAAACGTCGTTAAAAACAAATTTGAAATGCGGTAGTTATTTTAATTATTGTTCGTTGTATTTGTTTACGATTTACTTAGTTTCTTATCACCTATATATTTTAAATAAGTTTGAAAGAGGGAGAAGTAAAAACAATGGCGCCAAGGGAAACACCTAAAGCGACGCCGAAAGTACAGCGTGCGATCGTAAAAACAACACGACCTAAGGCGTCCCCTGCAACAATTAAAAAGGCATTATCTAAGAATAACACGGAAAAAATACTGAAAGGTAACTATAATTAAATAATTCTAATACTTTTATTTTACCTATTATATGTATTTATTATATATATCTTATAATTTTGCCAAGGTTAATATTGTATTTTTTATTTATGACGTTCTATACTATTATATCATTAAAGTTATTCAATTATGTTATTATTTATAGTTAAAAACACTACGGTAACTACCAGACCAAGAACAAGCACTGTCCCAAAGATGTCTACTCCTAAACCTAAAGAGCAAAAATCACTTCCAGTCGCTGGAAGTGTAACTAAAAGTGCTAAAAAATCGACATGGAAAAGGAGACCTAAACCAGCCCACTCTGGAGTACCAGTTCCAGAGAAAATGAAGAAACTGTTTGGGAAACCAATTCAAGATTCTGATTCTAGTTTTTAGTGGGTTAATTTAATACATAATTAATAAAGAGAGACAATATAATAATGCTAAGTTAGAGTTGTTGTTAATAACTTTAATTTTTTTTTGAAAATTCCAAAATTCAGTGAAGTAAGTTTTTTCTAAATATGCTTGATTTATCTTAATTGATTGAATTTAAATGAAAGTAACATATTTTTGGATACAATTCAGGGATTTAGTTTATAGTATATTACTTGTATTTAATGTGCCATTATATCTTACTGTAATATAATGTTCAACACATTAGTAAATTTTTATCAACTCTTATCAGGGGCATAATATATAGACGGGCTATGTAATTTTCACAATATTTATGACACCCAAGTTCTGAGGGTAACCAGGTTTTTTTGCTTTCGGTCTACCATCCAAATCTTTGTATTGAAATGATATCAAGTCTGCAATCACAATTCATTTTAAGTATTTTCTCACAAGAATATTCTTGTTGACACACTGTAGGTCTGCATACTCCTTATATAGCGGTACTCAATGTTATGCAAATATAACTGAAAACTTACAATGTCATGCATTCTTGTGTACGGACTGAAGCCTAAATTTGACACTAGAATTCTTCATTTTAAACTTTGCACAAACTGTGATTATAAGGGACATCTAAATAGAAGCTGCGTGTGTTGTAACTCAGATACATACTTTTATGTCTTCTTCTCTGCCATTAACATAACATATATGTTAGAGAATAAGAAATGTTTAAGAATAGTTGTTTACGTTAGATTTATGCTACTCATCTTGTTGGTACCTTGTCTCGACTCAATAATTTGTAACATTATTAAGCTTTGAGCCTTGAATTTATATATAAGTACATAATGTAGATTGTTATTTTAATAATAAAGATTATGACATTGATTAATGTGTTTTAATTTTCTATATTTTTGTGAAATAGTTACATTACTGTTTATGTACTTTCATTGGCACAACTGATACTATTGTTAAAATTATATAATATACAATAAGTTCTCATGATCACTTAATTACTATTTTAGTTTTTAGGGCCAATTATTGTAAACTAAATTAGAGCTACATCTTTGAATGAGGTTGATCCCCACTTGACAAAGTGTCTTAACACTAGGTTCTCTGCTTACCCTGTTGTGTATAGGATAAATCATGAACTTGATTATTTTTTTTAAATGAGAGTTAAATGCTTTCTTGCTATAAAGATTGAAACTACGAATTTGTTGTGCTGTTGACAATATATTATTATAATAAATTGGGACAATTGTCTTACATCAGCTTCATGCTGTATCCCGCACACAGCAGTTCTGAAGGCACCTAGAACGCTCTGTTTCCCACTTTCCGCCGAATTCTGAAGGCAGAGTTGAGTTGCGGAACGACACCCCGCTTTGCCTTGACAGCGAGCGAAGAACTGGAAATATAAATTAAAATAAATGTTTTATTTCCTCCAGTGAGATCGAACCAACGACCAGTCGGTTTACAGTCGCACTTTGTGCCCCTGCGCTACGACTGGCCTCAATCTTTACTTTACTACCTAATGAATAATTTGAAAAACTCTTATTAACAAATGTATTTACTATTTTTCTCTTTGGCTTTAGAAGGAAATTCTTATTTTTTCTCCAGTGACTTTTTCAGAAGCGTGGAAAATTGGATTTTATTTATAAAAAAAATTATAAATAAAAATATATGTTATGCTTAATAAGTTTTCGTCTTGGATAACTATAATGCGTTACCATATTTTTTTTTAAATTATTAAGCTCTTAAGTTTTATTAAATTTTCTTTTTATGGACAAAGGTTATAAAATCAGCTTCACGTTGTATACAGCAGAGTAGGCTGAAGGAACCTAAGACTCCCTTCCCCATTTTCCGCTGAGTTTTTCGAGCTTTTAGCTTTTTTTTCTGCTTTTACTTTGTTACCAAAGCGATGATAAATTTATAAACTTTCTAAACTTTATCAATTTTATCATCGCTTTGGCAACACACATAAACATAAACAATATGTCTATGCCATACAAACAATTGAAATGATGTGATAACTCATTTATTATATTAAGCTACTGAAATCCGTTAAAAAAAGTATTTCTAATAAAAAAAACATATAGGTACTTGTATTAAAATTTATCTAGAGCATTGTTTTTCAACTTCCCTCCGCTAAAGGCGCCTCATAAATTTTACATCGCAATAAGTATTAAAGTATAAAGCTTAATATGATATAACAATTGTGCTACGTACTGAAGGAGATTGTAAATGTTATAATAGTATTTTTTTTAGACAAAACATCTAGAACACATCTCTCTTTGGTTATATAAGATTTAGTATTTCACTAATTAAAAAAGAACTTTTCGTATATTAAAACAATATTGAGATCAGTGTCTGACTGACTCGAAGAAATAAATATGTTTTCATTTCCCCGGTTAGGTAATACAAGGCATTGAAATCCGGCAATTAACATGTTGTCTGTAATTCGGATTAAAAAGGAAGAACGGAGCTTTCTTACTGCTCGAGCTAGATTTTCTCCGTTTTTTTTAATATTCAACTTTTTCCTCCTACCAGGAGGGTATTTACAAGGAAAGGTAATTATAGGGGCATTAACCTTATAAGTCATACCATCAATAGAATAGTCCATTGAGAGAGATATTTTCCAGGGGGTTTTTTAGAAACGATGATAATTTTATCAAAGTTAAGTTAATGTATAATGTACGAAATGTTTTTAGGGGTCACCATAGGTAGCTAGAGATCCAATATCAATTCACACTAGCCCGTGCCAACTCAAATCGGAGTTCCTCGCACAAAATTAGAGAAGATCAATAACTCACATTATTACGAAAAATAAATTCTCGGCAAAATATATAAAATACAATAAAGTCTGCTGAAAAAAAAATGCTGTATAGTGTAAAAGTAAAGAAATACATTAGACGTTTTTATTGAAAAAAAACCCCACAAGAAAATATCAATTAAAATGCATAAAAAGAAGTAAAATAAAAATATATATTTTTTAAAAATTTTGAGGTAAAAAAAATTTTCAATCAAATCTGGGCCGATGGAGTGATCTAACAAATTTCTAGAGCAAGGTCCAAGCATATTGCTAAAATCCTTGAATAGACTGAGAGCTACACATTTGGAACTCGTCAGTTTGGAATAATGACACTGGCTGATAGCCAGCGTCTATGCCAGAGTACAATACCTAAGGTTAAGTTCAGCTAAAAAACTATTCGGCGAGCTCAGTCTTCTTTGGATATCCACAAATCAAGCGGGCCGGATGTAATCTATTCTTTAGTTCATGCGGCCCTGAACCGAGATAGGTGCTAGCGCGTTGTTTTCATCACCTTAGCTATTCGGAGTAGTTCCAGAATCGTGGACGAGCGATCTTATTCACCCGAATCTGGAAAAAAGTGGTTCCGATGGGTTGCGACTATTGAAAATAAGGGACAGCATGTAAAAACGAAAATGTATGCACATGAGCGCTGGCGTTATATACAAAGACATATTATAGCATAGATATTGCCATGTTGATCTTTGTTGGAATAACGACAACTAGTGCGAAACTAAACTTGTGTCTACTGCTGAGGTATCACTCGGGATTTTTTATGGGGTAGAAGGAACTTGGTTCAATTAAACCTCTAGAAGAAATCTGTAAAACATACGATCACAGTCACACAGGAATCTTTTTATTTTCAGTGAGGATATTTTTTTTTGCCATCCTTCAACGTGCTGGTACACTACTGCGTGGACTCATCACTGCTGTTTAGAAAGTTTGTTCAAACTAGACAGTCATGACAGTCATGAGCAGCGTTGCCAGATTTTACCTTCAATAAAAGCGGATTTTTTTAACGTTTTAATTAAAAAAGCGGGACTCTCACCAAACGCGGAACTCTTTCACAAGATAAAAAAATATAAAAATAACAGTAGTTTTTATTATCTAAACATTTATTGTGTGATATACATATTACAATATGAAATACTTTTTTAATAATAAAACGAAATACTTATAGCACTAGTTTGCCTTTGGCTTTCGTAGTTAAAATTAAATATATTAAATTACCTTCACGCTGTATCCCGCTTACAGCAGGGTAGGCAGAGGGAATCTAGTGTTAAGACACTCCGTTCCCTACTTTCTGCCGAATTCTGGAGGCATTGCGTGTTGAGTGGCAGAACTCAACGCCGCGCTTTGCCTCGACACCAGAGCGAAAAGATGGAAATAAATTTAAGTAAATATTTCATCTCCTCGAGTGGGGATCGAACCCACAACCAATCGGTTTTACACTCACACTTTGTGTCACTGCGCCACGGCTAAAATAAAGACTAAACGTTGAGTGAAATAAGTCACTACGTAGCTTTATAATGCTTCAACAGAACGAAGAAAACATGGAGGGTTCCCGCTCTCTTTTTTATAGAGATAGGGAAGGGGAAATTAAATAATACTTTTTAAACACATTTATTATGTTCTTTCATCCAAGATTTCACACAAGAATTGGACAACAAAAAGACAATGTCTGTCTATTTTTAGAGTTTTAACAATTGTCAATTTTTTGCTTGCGACATTGTTTTTAGTTTAATATAATAAATTTGTTAAAAAAATTATCGATCCAATCTCAGCTCTTGGCAGCATATTAATGTTTAAGGTCAGTTAAATTAGGATTATATCGTTTTTAAATAATATGTTAGGTAATATATGAAATTATCACAAAGAATTTATTAAAAAAAATGTGTGACTATAACGCGACGGTTGTGAGTTTGATCCCTACTTGAGGGAATGAATTGTTACTGCTTTCGCTTCGCTTCTCTTTACATTTCTTCGGTCTGGCACCAAGGCAAAAGCCCGGCGTTGAGTTCCACCACTCAACAAGCAATGCCTCGAAAAATTCGGCGGAAAGTGAGTAATGGAGAGTCTTAACACTAGGTTCCATATACCTACCCTGCTATATGCGGGATTACAGCGTGAAGCTGATTAGTTATATTAATTATAGATTACCTATATATTAAAATAAATATCAATAACTATCATCTCTACTATTATCTCTATTTGATCAGAAATTAAAAATAGATTAACCAAAAGCTTAACAATTTTTTACTTTTATCGCGTGAATTAATATTTAAAAATATATATAGTTTTTTATTGATATTTATTTTATCTTTATAACACTGACGTAGGTATATGAATCTTTTGTAGAAAAATACAGAAACTGTTGTTGATTTCTTTGTTGAATTTAAGTCTTGAACTCGAAATTAACTCTGGATGGAAAAGAAACCCGGCTTTGTACCCATTATAAGCCAGGCCTACAATTGGATGGTAGTTAAGTATAGAAGAATGTGAATGAGCCAATACACAAATTTTGGAGGCTTGTACGAAATAATAGCTAGGTAGATAAAAAGTATACTTCATTTTAAATTACTATTTTTAATGTAATTTTGTATTATTAATTAACAAATTTATATATTTTAAACGATATCAAATTATAAGCAAATATCCTAAGCCGCCTTAAATTAGTCGCATACATTATGTACGTCTGGCGCCACTGCACGATCGGAATGTTTAATTTCAATAACAATGAATTCCTTGGTTAAAGCAGGTAGCAGATACATACATTGTTATCTATAAATTATTTATAGAGAATTTTTTCACGCATTTTTTTTAAGGGATAGAAGGAAAGAATCACGTGACGGATTATTCTTTTCACGACTTTCTCATACTTACAGAAATTTTCCCATCGCTGAACTTTTGAAGGACGTTAAAAGGAATTTGAAGAATCTATTTACCTATAATATAATACGAATAAAATCTTAAAAGCAACTAGAAGGCACAATTCGTAGGTATCTATCTATATAATCTTTGTGACAATACATTTTCGATTTCAGCTTTAAATGTAATTTTTCCTTTTGTTTTAAGTTAGTTTGTGTCCCTATTGTTATTTACATTTAAAAATAATAATTGTCAGTATCACAGCGGCACAAAGTTTAACTGTAAACGTGACGTTTGTGGGTTCGATTCACAGTCGGAAGAACGAATTATTCTAATTTGCTCGCTCTGGTTCCAATACAACGCGAGTGTATGTTGAGTTCCGCCACTTTGTCCGACACCAATGTCTTGAAAATTGGGCGGTGTTTGGGCACGGAGTGTTCCCGCTCTCTTTTTTTAGGGATAGGGAGAGGGAAGTTAAATAAGACTATCTGTATCATATCCTTTATAAGTATATGTCAACAGCATAAGTTATTCTTAGCAATTTTAATAATATACCTAACCTTATTATTTTGACGTGCTTGATTGATATAATATCAACATTTGACAATACAACCAAATTCCAAGAATGATAATATGGTTAAGACTATCTATATCATTTTAATGTTGTTTTAACAAAATATATATAAATATAATTTTCCCGAAAGAATTATTGCGAAAAAGTTATGTAAAAAAGTCTGCTGATTTTTCATTTTATAATAATTTTGACTTTTTTTACATAGTTTTTGTTGTTGAACTATATTGTGTTGGCCTGAAATTCAAAACTATCAGAGGTCAAAGGTATTATATGTGTTATATAATTTAAATAAATATATCAGCTTCAAGCTGTATCCCGCACTAACACGTAAGACACTCCGTTTCCCACTTTCCGTCGAATTCTTTTAAAATATATACATAGTTTAAAAAAAGCGAATAAACTCAATTTTCTACACAAAGTTCTACATGTACAAGTACCTACTATATGCTCGGAGCCATAAGTTATATGAGTTCATTTAGACACGAGTGCTTTACTCTGAAAACTGTAACCTCTAAAAAAAATCACATTATAGGGCCTGACTCCATCATCAGACCAGTTCGATGACAGTATATTATTGGATTGCCACCTAACCTTCGCGTAACTGCTTAGTTTAATGATGATATAATTATTAAAAACCAGTAAAATCAGAATTTAAGCTTTCATTATACAGTTACAAGTCGACATTGTAAAAGCATGTTAAAAACATCTTTTTTTAGCGCCCGCACATAACACGGTAGGCAGAGGGAACTTCGTGTTAAGAAACACAGTTCCACAGTTCGCCCAATTCTGGAGGTATTGCGTGTTGAGTACCGAAACTCAACGCCGCGCCTTGTCTCAACACCAGAGCGAAAGAAATAGAAATATTAAATATTTCATTACCTCGAGTTGGAATCCAACCCACAACCTGTCCCGTCTACAGTGACACTGCGCCTCGGCACCACGACTGGCAATCATCAATTAAGAATAATATAAAACAAGATAATAAACATCACTTACCAAATAAAACAAATTAGCAAATTAACATACTAATTATCATACAATGGTCCAGACATTAAATAAATCTATACTAATAATAAAATCGTAACGGATCGATGTTTATACATGAACGATATGGGTATAAGAAAAAATATTATTAGGACCCTTTATTAATGAAATAGAACCTAAAACAATTGACTGAGGCCAGTCGTGGCGCAGCGGCACAAAGTGTGACTGTTAAACTGTGTCGAGGAAAAGCACAGCGTTGAGTTCTGTCACTCAACTCGCAATGCCTTCGGCAGAAAATAAGGAACGGAGTGTCTTAACAGTAGGTTCCCTCTGCCTACGCTGCTGTTTGCGAGATACAGCTAATATGATAAGAACCTAAAACAATGATTTAAAAGAAAATGTATGTTTGTCTGTGCGTTTGTTCACGCTTATATCAAAAACGGCTTAACCGATTTAAATTCAATCTTCATTATTGGAATTTAAAAGCTTCACTTATTTTTTGTTTTATTTCAATCAATTCGCAAATAAAAAAGTTATGTCAATATAAAGAGCAGCATGCGACAAAATTGCTACAAAATAAACTAAAACTTTAGCTGTCAATGTATGGATATTGTCTTTAAAATGATAATGTTATTAGATCACGAAATTAATTGAGATAAGAAAACAAATAATTGTGTTGCACAAGCGGGCGAAGCCACGCGGGGTCCACTAGTCTTCTATACGATCTTTGATTACGTATATGATAACGCAAGTGTCCTCACATAGTCCACTCCGCCCACCGCTATAAAGAGACGCCGGAGCGCCATAGAACGCTATGGCTGTCGAATAAACAATAAACCATGGTAGTATAAAGCCTATTATTATCAGTTTAGTTGGCCAGAACATGATTTACGCTGACCAAGCTCCGCCTGTCGCGTGTGATTGATTTTACTTGATAATGGACGGTAGTTGAATTTTAATGATTTTAATTTATGAGGTTCAAGCGGGCGAAGAATTTTGGTAGTATTCATGTTTAAATTTTATTTGTATAATCAAGTCATAGTTACTGTCAGTGAGGTCGTCTAGGCGCAGGGGCTTACATTGAATTGACTGTAAACGTGACATGTCGAGGATTTGATTTCCACACAAGAAAACGAGTTATTTATTTAATATTTTCATTTCCTCGCTCTGGTCACATGTTTAAGCGCGGTGTTATATTCCGCCACTCAACACACAATACCTCCAGAACTCGGCGGCAATTGGGGAACACAAATATATTAATGGGAACGGAGTGTCTTAATATTAGATTTCCACTTCCCAGGTTCTCCTCTGCCTTCCTTGCTATGTACGGGATACAGCGTAAAACTAGTTAAACTTATATACAATGTACTTTTCTTATATCTAAAACTATTCCATTCAGTCGTTCAGACGAAACTAATAATTAGTAGATAAGTCGTGTAGAAGCATAAGTTAGGGTGTATGGGGGAGCATTAAGCATTTTACAATACACAAACAATGTTGTGCCGTGTCTTTTATATATCTGGTGTGTTAGTAACCCGTTAATGTTAATTTTAATTTTAAATAGCTTTAATAATTTTGAATATTTTTTAAATTATAAGTACCTTCTGCTTACCCTACTGTGTGTGTTAGCTTTTTTTTGTTCTATATTCTTGTATTCTTTAATTGCTGTAAAAAAAATAATTTCTTATTATAAAAAAAACCCAAGCTACGTATTAGTAAGCTAAAACGCTGCAATCTTTTAACTTTTAACGTTTACAGCGCCATCGCTTCTGCATTGTATGAAAATTACTGAGCGGTGTGTTTAAAATATTTTAATTGACAAAATAGTTATATGTATGCTAAATCTAATGATTGAGTTAGTTATGTGCGCTCTCATCAGAATATTAAAACCGCGGAAAACTAATTGATTACTTGTTCATGAATAAGAGTCGAGTGGTACATACTTAGGAAATAATATCAACAGGAAGATGTTATATGTAGATTATATATTTTTTTTATTATTGTTTGCATTACTACCTTATTCAGGTTTTTTCTTAGTTAAAATATTTTGTTACTAGTGGGCTTCACCCGCTTATTTGAACCCTTAGGAGTGAATTCTAAAAAAACCACGAAACACGTGTTCAATAAAATATTTTTAACAGTCTGAATTTATTTTTTTATAAAAATCGGTGGCGATTTAAAGATTTTTCCATACAAATTTTTGACTCCCTTATTTGCACTCTTAGGGGGTTAATTCTGAAAAACCATGAAATACGTGTTCAATGAAATGTTTTAAGGAGTCTGAATTTCATATTTTATAAAAATCGGTGGCGATTTAAAAAAAAACCATACAAACTTTCAACCCCTATTTCATCCCTTTAGCGGAAAATTTTTTAAAATCCCTTCTTAGTGAATGTCCAGATTGTGAAAATAAACATCTGTCCAAATTTCACGTTTCTACGCACAGCGGTTACGGCTGTGCGTGCGTCTTACCTAAGTCAGTCAGTACATGTCCTTTTATATATATAGATAACGTGAACTTAGTGCTAAAACACTTCGTTCTTTACGCACTGCCTATTTTTCGAGATATTAACTTGACTGGCGGAATTTAACGCCGTGTTATGTCTTGTTACTAGAGGAAGAAAATGAAAATAATTTTTAATTCTTTAACGTAATTGGAAATCAAACCAACAAACGTGGTGTGGCGTTTATAGTCAGACGCTGTGCCGAAGTGGCTTATATATATATATATTGTAACATAATATATTGATCTTTAGTGTATTGTAAAATAATTAATACAAATACATACAAAGATTAATAATTAACGTCTTCGCGGTACATTTGGAAAGTGTAGAGGTACTTATTTAGAAAACGTACATAAACATTTTGAACGTAGCGGGAATAGAAACTTTTGAGTTCAAATCACGCTACGTTAAATTTTTTATACGTTTTCTAAATAAATAATTTTATATCCTAAGTGGAATAATATTTTAAATACATAAAAAATAAAATGTAAATGTAAATACATCTAAATTTTATTTTTAATGTTCCAGGTTCGACTTTATAGTGACAAAGTTATCTAATAAGAATTAAGAGCTCTACATTTGTACTACTTTACGATTCAACGATTCGATTCAGCTTCACGCTGTATCCCGCACACAGCAGGGTAAGCAGAGGGAACTTAGTGTTAAGACACTCCGTTCCCCACTTTCTGCCGAATTCTGGAGGTATTGCGTGTTGAGTGGCAGAACTCAACGCCGCGCTTTGCCTCTACACGAGAGTGAAGAACTACTACTTTACTAATACTATAAAACTTAAATGTTTGGTTCGAGTCCCGCAGATGACGCCCTTTCCGCCGTTGACTTCTTCACTGGCAGCCACATAGTGCTTGCTTATTTCCAGGGGCAGAGCACCCTACCCACCCGGTGTCTAACTAACAGCATTAACATCAAGTTCGAAAAAAAAATCTCTGGCAGTCATGGCGCAGGGTACAAGCGTGGGCCTCCCTCTGCCCCCACCAGCTGCAGCTAAAAACAGAGTTTGCTTAGTTAAAGGCGGTAGTTTCAGGATCTATTGGTTTGACTTAAAAAAATTGTATTGGATAGTATATCAGCTTCACGCTGCATCACGCACACAGCAGGGTAGGCAGAGGAACCTAGTGTTATGAGTGGAGGAACCCAATGCCGCACTTTGCCTAGACACCAGAGCGAAGAAATGAAAATATAAATGTAAGTAAATATTTTATCTCCTCGAGTGGGGATCGAACCCACAACCAGTCATTTTACAGTCACACTCTGTGAACCTGCGCCACGACTGGCCTCAAGCCTACTAGATGTATGTCGAGGAAGACTATAGGCTTCACATTAAGTCTATTGTTCTTGGGGTCAGACTTACCTCTAGCACTTAAAATCTGCTGGATTGGTTGTATCATACACAAATCTATATTAGTTATATATATATTCAATAACATAGTATTCATACAGTGCGAGTACATTTTAATTTGAGTACCTTAATTACAGTATCTAATGAAAATCGATAACGAAAATTTGATACAAGTGGCAATTGTTTAAAAATATCATACTTATCAATTAACTAGGCCATCATGACGCAGTGGTACAAACAAGTATAGTTCCAAGTTCAATCCACTCTTGGGGAAATAGTTACTTTTATTTCTCCGCTTTGCAGGACAAAGCACGGACTTATGATAAACACACAAAGTTTTGCGGAAATTGGAGAATTGTATATCTTCACTACTCGTGCCTATTCTACTACAAACAAGATTACGGTGTCAAACTAAAAAAAATGATAATCAGTTAAAAAGTCTCACACTATTGTCGTACAGCGACACAATGTCTGCCTGCACTTGCAATGGTTGTGGGTTCGATTTATCGCTGGGATTAGCGATACTAATGAAAATCTACAGAACTTTAATATGTACACGTTCATTCATTCAGTCAACAGTTAAGTTTTTAGCCTTCAATTTTATTAGCGTGAGGAGCATAACTTTTTAATTTAACTTTCAAATTTATTTTCTTTACGTTTCCGTAAAAAACTCCAAAAATCCTTTTTAGTGTTCTCCTACAATGCGAAGGAATGGATACTCCATTTGAAGTGAACCTTCAAGCTTTTACGTCCAGTACATGTGGTTCTGCGTTTTTTTTCAGCCACTCAGTAACGGAATAGATGGAGGTACTATAGAAGATAAAAGTTCGAAGAAATACTCAATTTATTAGGATTTAAATAAATTTGAAAATAATTTTAATAAAACCTTTTCTTTCATTTTCTAAATGAAATAAAAGCATATTTACCTCTATTGTTTATTATATTCGTATAAAACATCCTATTTGCGATTTATGTAAATTTATTTCCTTACAATTTCATCGACTGTTAGCCACATATATAATGTTATAATATATTACTATAGTGTCTAACAAGAACGTTGTTTTACTACAAAAGGTCTACAAATCAAAGCCTCAAAGAGAAATTTTCATAGTTATATAGCTGGCGATCTGCAGTAGCTGTTATAGATCATTTATTATTTATTATGAAACTAATCAATGGTATGTTTTGACTATTAATCTAATATTTTATATCATCTCCAAGTGTTATGCTATCATCCTTTGTATTCGGGCCCATTGGGCTGATGTTAACACGAGTGTCGTCGATCTAATACTTTGAGGAAAACATATTTGAAAAGGTCTCTTAGACCTTTAAAATTCAAAATCAAAACAACAATGTCAATAATGCAATTTAGTTATTAAATATCTATTATTATAATTAAATTCTATATTATTGTACTGTAAATAGTATAATAGGCTTTACTTGTTAGTATTGTTTTTATAATTACTTAATTCTTTTATAGTAGCAAATTTACAATACAATACGTACAGTATTCTATTATTTTTTATTAAAACGTTTCCACTGCGATTGGCCTCAAAGTAAAAAAAATAATGTGACTTAATTCAATGACAATGACCGAGACAGTCAAATGTGACACTAATCTTGTATATAATCTAAAATTATATTTTACATATTTGTTAACATTACTATGTACGCATAAGTTTATAATCCACGGCTTGTGGAGTTAAGTAGATAAGTTACAGACGCGGTACGAACACAGTGATTTCTGGTGAAACACCTAAAAATACTTTTGCAATAATATAGTAAACAAAACAGTTCCTAAATAATGATAATTTCCATCAATGAACGTATTCTCACTTATATATTTAAGTCATTATTTAATATATTAATTATAATATTATTATGTTTTAAAGAAATAGTATTAAAATTATCTATATATATAAAAGGACTTGTGCTGACTGACTGAGGTAAGACGCACGCAGAGCCGTAACCGCTGTGCGTAGAAACGTGAAATTTGGGCAGATGTTTATTTTCATATTCTGGACGTCCACTAAGAAGGGAATTTGAAAAATTTTAACCTTAAAGGGATGAAATAGGGGTTCAAAGTTTGTATGGAAAAAAAATTTAATCTGTACCGATTTTTATAAAATTTGAAATTTAGACTCTTAAAAATATTTCATTGAACACGTGTTTCATGGTTTAAGAATTCACCCCCTAAGGGTTCAAATAAGGGGTTGAAAGTTTATATGGAAAAATCTTTAAATTGCCACCGATTTTTATAAAAATTTAAATTCAGACTGTTAAAAATATTTTATTGAACACGTGTTTCATGGTTTTTTTTAAATTCACTTCTAATAAGCGGGCGAAGCCGCGCACGCCCTCTAGTCTTTAATGAAATAGTGATGTAACAACTCATTATTTAGGTACATGTACAAGCATTATATCTAAGTTACAGTTAATACATTATACAAAGTATAATAGGTACATTATACAAGACAGAAGCATTAGGCACACTACAACCATTTTCAGTTTCATTTCTTTGTTGTCTTCGGTTTGAAAATAATTTAAATATATTTTTTTTTAAATAAACGGGGCATATACCTCTATAAATGACAGTTGCCAAAAAACATTAGTTCTCCTAAATTCAGCTGCCGAATATACAGCCTCCAGTGTGTATACGCAATCATGGTGACACTCAGAGCATGTAAGAGTTCCAAATGCTTCTAAAATTAGAAGTAACAAATCTTTTAAAACGGGTAGCGCTTTTATATATGTACTTATCATGATTATTTTGTTGTAATTTTTTTGTTTCAGCCGTTACGATTTTTTAAGTTTTGTTTTTTTCTTGGAATTTTATAATATATTGTTTTTCAATTTTGTCCCAACACTAATGTTATATCATCTTCACGCAAAAACTTCTAAATATAGACTAATTAAGCGCTAAAAACAGATTGTAAAGTTATTTATTTACTTTGCACCAGTTTTTTTATCAACGCTAAAATAAATCATAAATTGCTTTAAGTTGCTTTTATAGCACCCATTTCACTTTGAGAAAGAATTTTTAGTCATTCAACAAATAATATACGTAGATATTTAGTAAGTTTATTGGGGATGCCTAATACGTTTGGCCGCGGCTGTAGCTAATGTTTGTTAACTTAATACATGACCTACTTTTCATAATATTACTATTGTACTTTACTTGTTAAGTCAATTCATATACATAAATAAGTTCATATTTTATCTTTAATAATATATATAGCTATAGTATATACTAATATGTGTCATCCATAAAATAATTATAAAAGTAAATAAAGGATAACTTTACAATTTTTGTAAAGTTGTGGGTGGATAATTTTTATAATCTTCCATTTGGAAAAATACGGCTTATTTATATAAATAGTCATAATACTCTATAATAGATAAAATACAAATAGAAAATAACCCAAAATATTTTTTTGAAGAAATACAACTGCATTTTTTATAAACTATTAAAAGAATCAATCAAAAATTAAGAAGAAAATATAATTAAACGTTTAAGGGTTAGTTCTCACGTGGATGACGCGCTAGGCCATTGAAATCGCAGTGCACAAGATGCGTATGTGTAGTATATAAACTGCGAGCCGCGGGGAAGGAAGCATCAGTGTTCTATCACTAACAAATATTATCTAATTAAAAAAAATAAGTATTTAAAAATGACATCTGTCATCTCAACTATCATCGCTATTTTAGCGGTAAATGGTAAGTTATAAATATTTTTTTATGTTAAAAAAAAATAAGTATTGTATTTTTTTAAATAAAATATTTATTTGATTATAATTTATTA
The DNA here is from genome assembly GCA_013421005.1 of Heliconius erato x Heliconius himera. Taxonomy (NCBI): domain Eukaryota; kingdom Metazoa; phylum Arthropoda; class Insecta; order Lepidoptera; family Nymphalidae; genus Heliconius; species Heliconius erato x Heliconius himera. The sequence goes on from JAATLQ010031822.1 coordinate 58,482, forward strand.
ATGACTAATATATGAAACGCAAAAATATATAAGAAATAAATTAAACATACCTACTAAATTACTTTTTACAATTATTTTTGCTATAATTAAAAAATAATAAGTTATTACTTAATTGTAAAGAAAATTTTACAAAATAAAAATTACATAATTAAAAATAATTTTAATTAAATAATGTAATTAAAAATGGTTTATATATGTTAATTGATGTACATACACAAAATCAGATAAAATTGAAGGTTTATTATAATAGTATATTATCTAGGGCTAATTGTTGCATGCAAAAATTAAAACTAAATTTAAACAAAGCAAAATGCATAAAAAGATACGTGAAACACGTGGCTTCTTCCTCTCCTGCGTTGGATCGCATAAACATCCGATAAAACAATAATATTGTGAAATTTTTATACCATTATAACAATGTTAAAATAAAAAAAATACATTGACATATATATTTACCTTTTTTATATATTTTATAATATTTAAAAATTATATTTGGACACCTACAATTATAAAAACACCAAAAATTTATGAAAAAATTAAAATTAAACAGGATTTGAGCTCGTAGACACTCGCACAGTTTTTAATAATCACGCTTGCATTACTTAAATTAAATGAGATGAAAAAAAATACTTTTATCTATGTTGTTAGATTAAATTTTATCTATGTTGTTAAAATTTTCTACTTCACTTCATACATAATCGTTTTTGTCACAAATTAACTAACCATATAATGAAATAATTACAATATGCCTTTGCAAAATCGTGTCATCGACGACATCAATGTATTAGGCGTGAAAATTATTTCAGCAAATTTGACCTCATATTACGTTAGATAATGTGTAAGGTCGCTTGTGTTTGCTATTTACTTCTTAATGCATTTATTATAATATGCTAACTTTAATAGTACATCTATATAAGAATAACGTGACTATTTTGTTATCAGCTCAAATCGGAATATCGTTTTTTTTTCATTAAATTGCAATTTTATTTATTTTTTAAATATTTTATTAAAAAGTTACATTTGTCTATTTCATGTAGAATATGACAATTGACTTAAAGTTTGGGTGTTTTTGTGTTTTATTGCAATTGGTTATTTTTTTACGTCTCGGTGCAATCTTTGGGGATACCGGGACACACAAGCGAAAAAGGGACGGTCTGCAAAACGGGACGATTGGTCACATTACCTATATATTAATATATAAGAAGGTACTATATATAAAATAAAACAAGGCGAATGTCACGAACTAATCTCTTGATTGAGATAAGGTTACGAATTGAGACTGTTGCATTTCTTCACGCCTTTATCTTATAAAGGTATAATTATTAACACAAACATTAAGAAAATAAAACTTTTAAATTAAAATTTCCATATATTTGAGATATCTTTTCTCTGTATCCAATACACGTCAAGAGAAAAATGTAGACCGTACCGTTTGGGGATCCCTTATACTTATAATTTAAAACACAACAGTTAGTGCCTTTTAGTTTAAATAAATACTTTAGATGATTAGTAAAAATTTCACACCAATTTATTAAATATTGTAGTAGAGACAGATAGTGAGTGAACTTTCTATTTTTTCCCGACTGCTATTATATGTTATCTATCATTATTGTAACTTACAACATTATTTAAGAATTTCAAGCCAGTGCCCAATTAAATCTAAAGTATCTCTATAAAATTAAAGACTAGACTAGAGTAGCTTCACGCTTTATCCTTGGCGGGGTAGTCAGAAAGAACGGAACGCCAAACGCTACGGTCCCTACATACCTCTTTCGCCTCGTCCTGTCATCAACCTCTTCATTCATGCCCTCCGGGGGAGCCTCATGCTTTTTACGAGAGACCTTCCTCCAGTATCTTTGATACTGTGCTTTCGAAGGTCAACTAAGGTCTCCGAGAGAGAGGTAGGGGGGACCTCTCTTACCATAAAATTAAAACGTTACTTCATATTTTTTTTATATTTAGCGCCTTAAATGTGCTACCGTTAATAATCTGAATAAAATGGGATAGATAGAATTCAATGTTTCATTCAATTCAATTCGAAAAGAATTCAAATCGCGTGTAAAAAAATCGCGATTTTTAGGAAGATATTAACACGCTGGTTTGACATTTGAAACAATCGGTTTTATTTTGGATTAACGCTGTATCCCTATATATCTTCACAAAGCAGGGTGGGCAGAGGACACCAGGGAGCCTAAATTAATACACTTTATTCTCTATTAACTATTATTAGTAGAGTGGCAGGACTCAACGCCGCACTTTGCCTTGTTTCCAGAGCGAGAAAAGTAGAAATATTAAATATTTCGTTTCCCCGAGTGGGAATCTAACCCACAACCGTCGAATGCTTACAATTGCACGCTTGTGCCCCTACGCCACAGACTCACTACTACGGCCTCTAAATTATTTACAATATAGATAAATATTTTAACGCAATGTAGAGTGTCGACACTCATAAAATCATGTTCTGAAAAGAAAAAAGATAACATAGTTCCCTCACTTCTCTACAAAACCCGCAAAATATGGAATATTTGTAAAGAGGAATTCATATATTTGTTAAATATTGATACTTTTATGTCAACATCCTTACGGCATGTGATTATAGTAAGTAAAAGCTGTAATTTAGCATCCGTATATTATTTCACGCTGTTTAAATGCATAACGTGTGTAGTATAAATATGAGGGTAGATCCAAATTATTATATTTAAATGACTTCGACGTATATACCTTACGCTATTTCCTTAAGTTGCCAGATATCCCTAAGAATTTGTCTTGTCTTATAACCATCGAAGCTTAAAGTTACGTTTCTCTTGAAGTGTCTTAGAAATCTTATTGATGGATATCTACGTAGATCTTTGTGTTTATTATAGTTTTTTATTGATATATTAATAAATAAAAAATATAAAACTTTCCCTAATAAATATCTTCACTTACAGTAGCTACACTAAGACTATTACTATTTCCACTTAGTATATTTATTTAAATCGCCAAAACTGAACAGATTGATTGATAGCTCCTGCATATCGTAAAAACGGTGTCATAATTTGTGAGAAGAATAATTTGAACATATTAACATAATAGAGTATAATAAGATGGTCATTTGCAAATCCCAATACCCTTGGCTAGTGATGTGAATTGATAATGAGACAAAACGACACCTAATTTTAGTTTTTACTATGAATTTAATTAGCTATTCCTAATCGTGACACGTCTGTGTGTATATTTGTGGTTTTAACGAGACTTGATTTGTAGTCTACTTGTCAATTGGTCAGTAATAAAATGTAGGTAACTTATTAGCTTAATGTTTTATATTATAATTTAACATACTGTGCTGTGGGTTCAAATCCCACTTTGTGGGCATTTTAATTTTAAGTACAATTTATACGCATTTGTCAATAAAAAACAGAGAATGGATCAACTTTTCAATAAAATTAATTTCCTAATTTCCTTTCTAGTTTTTCAAATGAAATTGTTTAAATGTCATAAATATTTATTATTCTTTAGGTTTAACTAAATAAATAATATATTATCAATCGATATTACAATTAGTACAGTATATAACACAATAATACCTATTGTTTTAGTATTTATTTTTAAAGCGACCGTGCACGCTGGCGTTTTGTTTTAATAACATTGTGTTGCTGTGTAATTGTTTAAAAATAAATTCATCGTGAGATTGTAGGGTATTCAATAAATTATATTAACATAACTTAGAGATATTCAATATCGTTTGCATTTTACGAAAAAAAATATGCGTCTCAGATAATCTCTATAAGATTTAGTTTAGGCATAGTTCCTATTAATTAATGGTAGACATAGTAATTAATGGTAGACATAGACGTAGAATATTTAAAAATTTTAAAGTTTCCCTAATCTAGTTAGTAGTTACAAATCGTCACGTTAGATTCTGGATCCAAAGCCACGCTGTCTTCGAAAAGAGGCAAAGTGAAAGCCATATTTATTTTTGTTAGCCCTAGATCTTCTCTGCATGTCCTACGTGATACTAGATAATATTTTATTTATTTACATTAGATGGTATGCAAATTGTTATTTAAATAAAAAAATCTATTAACGCACAAGAAACCAACGGTTGGGAAGTTTATATGACAAATACGGTGTCTTCCGTATACAATAATACAGTCGAAGAATCGTGCCCACCAGAAGTTAGGTTTTCTAGGAAGAAAATGATTAAATCTAACAAAGATTCCTAAAACCAATTCTGCGCAGCCATCTTCAGCTAACTTTAGACTCGCCAACCGTACCAATATGAATAATAATATATTTTTTTCCTCAGTATCGTTGGCCTATGGCTGGGGGTACCGTGCGTCAGATCAACGTCGCTGGGCGGTCCTCCATCCGGCGTGTGGTGGACGTCAGCAATCACCTATTGCGATATCTGCGAGACAAGCCATCCCTATATCCATCCCGGCTATGGAGCTCATTGGCTATCAGAACCCCTTGCCTGGACCCCTCACTTTAACTAACAACGGACATTCAGGTATTTTTGTATGAAACAATTTGTTATTAATGATTCTAATAATTTGATTTTTATATTTTCTTATATCAAGAAAATGTCCAAGTATACGAAAATGTACAATAAAATACCTATTATATATAATTTGGTATTTCGAAAAAAATATAATTGAATCGATTTCTAATAGCTAACACTTAATAGTAAAATTTGGTTACCAATTGTACTTTATACTCTAAAACTAAGCTGGCACTAATAATAGCTTAGTTTATTAATATTTAAATAATGAATTCTTAATTTCAGTTGCATTAAACATACCAAAGTACTCATCGGAGGAAGAGAAGAAAGGTTTCCGTCTACCATACATATTCGGGGGCCCGTTGGACAATGAATATGAAATCGAAGGGCTGCACTTCCACTGGGGTGATAAGAACAACCGTGGTTCTGAACATACTCTCAATGACATGAGGTTGCCTTTAGAAATGCATATCATTCATAGAAATAAGAAATACAGGAGTTTGACCGAAGCTCTCCAGCATCCCGATGGTCTGTGTGTGCTTGCTTTCTTCTACCAGGTAATTGATTTGTTTTCTTTTGATTTTAAATTTTAAAAAATATTATAGCAAAAATAACTGGCTATACGTGTATAGTACACGTACTAGTTGTGGGTTTGATCCCCATGTACAACAGTGATTCATATTTTCAAAAGTAGTTTTTTTGCTTTTGCATTGTGTTGCATAAATTCAAACAATACTATGACTTCGACACTCTTACAATTTGATATTAGTTGTTTATTATAACTATCTTAAAAAAGCTCACATTGTTATGTATTTATACAAATTATTAATAAGTCACAGTGGAACAGCATATGAATGCTCTGATAGTTGGGGATTCAATCTCTCCAAGCATGGCATTCAATTCCACTTAAGTACTACGTAGTTTCCTAGGATATGGGCCACAGCTATCCCTTTATATTTTTATATACAGGATAAAACGTGAAATAAAAAAAATAATATATATTATTATTTCATTCTTACAGGTAGTGGAATTCGACGCTAAACTTCTTACTCCCCTCATTAAGAATCTATCGGCCATCGAGAACTACAACACAACCATGCAACTCCCCCATACATTCTCCCTCTCCTCAATCCTCGCGGGTCTGGACACAGAGCGTTTTTACACTTATAAGGGATCTCTGACCACCCCACCCTGCGCTGAGGCTGTCACATGGGTCGTTTTCTCCGATTATCTACCTATTTCTGTTTTCCAGGCAAGTTTAATTGCTTTTTTTATTTTTTAAACTACTAACCTTTGTGGCGCGGCGAAACAGCGTCTACTTCTAAACACGAAGGCTCTCTATTCGATGCTTACTTGGAGGAATGAATTAAAAGTTTAGGGCAAAGGAATGTTGACACTAGGTTGGTTTGCCTGCCCTGCTATATGCAGGGTAAAGTGACTTAACTTCAGCCAACAAATTAAATAGTTTTTGGTATTGGTACCTAATTTTTACAAAACATCTCTCTAAACAATATTATATTTTTAAATTGCTGAACAATAGTTTATTAGAGGGTTTAATTTGATAATATTTTTATATTGTTTGAATTAGACCCTAAAACTATTGCAAATTTCAATATTTGCGGCTCTATACAAAATATGTAGTATAAATCACTGGCGTGGTTTCCATTTAAATATATTAAATAATGCTTTTTTATTTATTATAATATTTTTAAAACATTTTAGATGGACAACTTCCGTGGCCTCCTCTCCAACTTGAACTTACCACTTGTAGACAACTTCAGACAGCTCCAACCTTTATTCGGCCGTCGTATATTCGTTCGTATTACATCTAAAAATCCTAAATTCAAAAAATCTAAGCTCCATTACTCTAAATGGGACTGGGTTGGACATAAGAAGACTGAAAATGACATCGCCGAGTTCGATGATTAATTATAATTAAATCGTTCAACTACCATTTAATTTAACGATTCATGTTAACCAGTCACGTCTCGTTTTACGGGTTTAGAATATAATCAAAGCCAAATTGTGGGTATTTGTTAAGTTTTCTAGGATTGTGTGCACTGTAATATATAAATATATATAGGGATACTCATATATACAACTAAATAACAAATATTTTTAATATAAAACATTGTTTTTAAAATTTAAACGATATATCGATTTATATAGTTTACCCATTTATCGATTGTATCGATTTCTAAGCCTTGATATTATACACATCCCTATACATATATTGTGTGCATATAGTATTATTATGTGTAAGTTATTAATAATATGTGTAAATAAATACATAAAATAATTTTGCTTGTTTTATTTAATTATAATACAGTGTTAAAATAAGATATACATTGATTTAATTAAGTTAAACATAGAGTGCTAAATAAAGCAGCTACGTGTTGTAGTTATCTGCACCAAACATTGACTGAAAAAAAAGAAATAATAGGCTATATAGATTAAAAGGTATAAAATTTACAAATATATACATAATATTTTTCTTACCTGAAAAATTATTTAAAAAAAATGACAATAATATAAAGATCATTGATTAAATAAAATGACACAATTGTTTATTTTCATTTAACATCAAACGCTTTTTATAATTAATAACTAAAACAAAAAAAAACACAAATTAAACAAACAAACATGCAATATTAATAAAGGAAAAATAAAACACATGTATCTAGTTTTGCGATATAATATAATACTTCAACAATCTATACAATGTTTATTTATTATAGAACTAATTTATATTTCATTTTAAATAATTTATTATCTATATAAAAAGTGTTTATTTAAATATTTTATTCATTTGAATAATATGATATCTGTGGAATGTGTTATTTCAAACCCTTAAACAGAGCAGAGTACTAAATGAATTTGATCTTTATCTAGTAAGTATATATATGCATATTACTGTAAGTGAAAAAAAGCCCTTCTTTAATAAGATCTTTTTTTAGTTTCTTAAATTATTTCCCTCTGCCTGTTTAGGGTTTAGATTTAATATGATTGGTTGGTGGGAAAATGCTTCCCATTATCTGATTAATATAAAATTGCACACAAAACACATTATTTAAATGCAAATCCAGATTTCTATTGGTTAGTTTTTTCTTCTATATTGGCGTATTTACAGGTGCCAGTCGGATATTGGATTACTGACAAAAACTCATGCAATAAAATTACTTTAGCGTACCAAGTCTTCTGGGTTGAACATGCCCTGAAAAAATAAAAAAAAAATAAAATTATTTTTTATAAAACTTGCACATTTTTTTCTAGTTTTTATAATACCTTTGTTTTTCAATACTAATGTTAATATTACTTTATAGTAGTATTTTGTGCCCCGATCATCATCTAAGACCTCTTACCACTAAGCTATACATTCATACCAAAATAAATTGAGTTATAAAACAACTTGTAACATTATATTTATGTGGTTAGCATCTTTATAGTTTTTGACAAATTTCCACTAGACAAGGAATATTGCGATAATAATCATTTGGCAAGACAGAATACAATTTATAAAATATGTTTAACATGTTTTATGTATATTATTAATAGAGATGCACCGAATATTCGTTTGGTATTTGGTATATATACATATCATCTTTTTCAATATCGTTGTGTCATATTCAGCCGAATTATTGGGTTCGGTTATTTTTATTTAATTATTATTATAAATGAAATGAGTCTCACTTAATGATATGTCTATCTCCTTCGCATGAGCGGAGCGGTGCCAAACTGGACACTCATATTCACCCGCAGAGAACAATGATATAATTATACTGAATACCAAACGAATATTTGCCGCATCTATAATGACTAGTTATTACATATATTTTAAATTTTATAACAACGAAAAATGAGCTGTGATTTACCTTAGCGCGACGTAAAATTGAGTCCTTGGAAGCATCATAAGGATGATCTTTGGAAGGAATCTCCAATACAGCAGGCACTGGTGCAGTGTGGGAATCAATAACATGTCTTATCATTTCAGCAATGTTCTGGTTGATCAGGATAATGTCAATGTCGTCGCGTTTGATGAATCTCTTGAAACACTCCTCAATTTCACTCACTGGTGTATCTAGGATGTATGTTCAAAGTTAATTTTATATGAAAAATATATACAATAACTTATTGTCTTAGACATCCACTGTATACCACATATAGTATGTACAAGTATCTAATTGTTAAGACTCCCGTTACCTACTTTCAGGCTAGTTTACGAAATGTTGCCTGTTAAGTGGCGAAACTGAATTCCATGCTTTGTACCATAGTGCAGAAATGAAAGAAAACAATTCTTGCGAGTGGAGCACGAACTCTAAGCCGTCATGTTTACAATCATACGCTTTGCTGCTGCGCTACAATGGTCTCAAAAATATACACAATGATATAAATTTTAATATCTTACTTTTGTCAACAACCATAAAATTAGGATGTCTGTTCTTGTTGATTTCACCGATACCTCCAAGGAGGAATCCCACACATGTATCCTAAAAATGAAAATAATAACATTTTAAATAAACAATACATTTGTATTTGAAATGTTCCTACATTTTTTCAGAAAATGTGTTATGTCAAAAAAAAAGAAAAATGAGAGAATTTTACGACTGTTAATATACTGTACTTACTTCATCTCCGATAACGCTAATTAGCTTTCCCTTTACAGCAGCCTGAAGAGCCATTTTAGTTTATTTTTTTGTTGGTTTTATGTGAAAAATTCTGAAAGTAAGAACTGTCACAAGAATTCGTCACCTGACTATAGATTTTTGATCTTATGTTGGTCACATTGGATGCCAATCATAAATTATCAAAAACAATGTTTTGCATTATATTTTTTAAAAAATATTACAGTACTCTTTTACTAAACATTTCAATATTTTTTTCAACTTATCGTATTAATTGCACAAACGAAAAATATCGGACAATATAATATGAAAAACTTTTTTGGTTCTCTTTAATTTACCCTATGAATTCTATTAACTGCGTTTTATCGGTATAGGACTGTATTAAAACTTATCATCTGCAAAAGTCTACAATTTTATCTTAAACTGTATTCTCAAAACATTACTCATTCAACTGTCAAAAGATAAAAGTAAACGTCATAATTGTTATGACTTATGAAGTACAATTATGTTATTTCTTTTGACGAGCTTTATTTACCCAAAGTAATTATAAGAATCAATAATATTTTATAAAATAAACACAAATATGTTAAATATACAAAACTACGGTAGCAGCTCTGAAGATGAAACAGATAATGAAGGAGAAACGAGTAAACAGCATAGCAACGAAACGTTGTTATCACATTTAAAACCTGTAGATCCTGATTTATCAATTGCAAAGAAAATGCAAGTTTGTGCAGCTCCAGCAGTTGTACCTACGGTAAATAAATATTAAGTTTTATTAACATTAAGTTTCCAATTACTTTCTAACCTACAATGTTGCATTGAATATATTTTAATAATTTTAATTTACAGAATAATGAAGATACCAGGATGTTACTAAATAATACACAGGAATTAATGCATAACCCCAAATATGAAGAACTATATGCACCCACATATGGTCCCGAAAATCCATTTCAAACTCAGCAAATGAAGGCACAAAGAAATATGTTGTCCGGGTATGTTGAAAAGGCACATATAAGTGAATTTCAGTTTGAAAATCAAAGACGGACATTTACAAGTTATGGTTATGCTATGGATCCCTCTACAGAACCTGTAGAAGATGAAAATGGGGATGCATTAGTTGGTAATTATTTGTTTTTTTGTTTAAAGGGATAATACATTTAGTTTTGAATTGTATCAATTAAATCCTAAATTCCTTGTAAACTAAAAATTACCATAATTTTTTATAGATTTGTTTTATTCTATATATGTGCCATAAAAATGAAATCAATGGAAATGTTTTATGGAGTGTCTAAACTCTAGGTTCTTAGGTTAGGTCTCTAGGTTCTTAGGTCTTAGTTATTCCTTCCCTGCTATGTGGAAGATACAGCATAAAGCTAAAAACAACTGCACTTTTGCTTAGTACCAGAGTGAGGAATAGAAAATAGTAAGAAAATATATTTTCTTGAATGTGAATTGTATCCTTGTGGGTCACCCTGTCACATTTAGAGTCACAGTGAACTGAAACATTAAAATGGATTTTTTACCTAACCTGTACCGACAACTTGAAAAGAGTGGCCTTGATATTAATGTAATATTTTAAATTATTAAAATTATTTTTCAAATTTTTAAAGAATTATGTTAATTATTCCATTTTAGTGTCGGCAATGGTGGCAGCACCAGTTGAAGCAGAAGGTAAATCTGTATTCGAAACTATAAAGAAAAGACCATTAGATAAAAAGAAAAGAAATAAAAATGACAATCCTGATGATATCCAAGGATTTTTAGGTCCTTGGGGTGGGTATGAAGGTGAAAGAAGGTTAGTAGATTTTTTTTACTTTCATGCTATCCCTCATATAGCACGGTAGGCAGAAGGGAACCCATTGCTCACACTCCTTTCCCTATCAACCACTGTATTTACGAGATGTTGCAGGTTAAGTGGCAGACCTGCTGTCTTCTTACCAGAGCAAGGAAAATAATATGAGAACAGTTCTCTTATTTCCTCACTCTGGTAAAAAAGTATGGCATTGGGTTCTGCTAATCAACTCAAAATGTCGTGAAAAATTGGAGAAGTAGTGTCTTTTACACTAGGTTCCTTCTGCCTACTCTGCTATATGGAATACAATATGAAGCTATGCTATTGAAAAGAGAATGTATGGCTGAGTGGCTAGAGCAGTTGGATGATTACCAAGAGGTGCATGTTTAAATCCTGCTATGTTTAATTTGTTATATACTTATTAAAGCATTGTACTCCATCGCTGTTTACTTTCTTTGTAGAATAATGAAACCGGAAGGAGATGAAGCAAAGGAATTAGAGGAGATTTTGGTGAAGAGACAAAAGAAGGGTAAAGTGGACGATGACAAACCGTTGGAGGAGAAATCAGTGTTTCATAGTGAGTATTTACTTTTAATAATATTTTTATAGCATATAATCAGCATTTTACTGCTGCTTTTCCTTTGTCCTTTAAATTTAAATGAATATAGAGAGTGGCTATCCTGCTTCGTACAGTATGGTCAATGAGTCGTGGTCCCCGTGAAGTTTTGAAAAATGTTTTCTGAACTTCTAGCTTTCTTCCTAGAAAATATTTAAAAGGAGCTCCATTCTCTCTAGCTACTCCCCGAGGGATAAAGAAAAACCTTTACACAAAAAGCAAAAAAAAAAGTATTTAATAGTAAATTTCATTATATTTTGAGTTTGGAAAATAATTAGGATCTGCAAATAAACACACAACTGTATATATGTATATTATAATATTTAAATTGATTTATATTCAAGATTTAAAAACAAAGTAAACATATTTTTTTATTAATATTTTCATACTTTATCAGATACGTGTCGAGTGGCGTAACGCCGCAACTTCTTTTTAAAATGATTATTAATTTCAAAATTATTTATAATCTTTACAGTCGACAAAGCAACGGACTACCAAGGCAGGTCGTGGATTGAAGTACCTAGAAGTGAAACTCAGTTGCGGAGTGAAACACCGCCCGACAAATGTTTCTTGCCAAAAGTTTGTATTGATTTTGCCATTGCTTTTATACTATTTTGTAGTTGTTGTTTTTATTTTGTTTCAGAAATATTTTTTTAATTAGTAAAGTTTTTTTCACTTCACGCTGTTGTATGCATATAACAAGGTAGGCAAACGGAACCCTCCGTTGTCTCCACTTTCCGCTTAATTTAAGAGACCGCGTGTTGAGTGGCGGGAGTAATCGGCGCAATCAGTATTAAATAATTAATTCCGAGTGGAATTCGAACCTACAAACTTTGTTTACAGACATGCATGCGGTCACATACTGTGCAGTAAAAAAAATATTTTTAAAGATGTGGATAGATTTTTTTAAATTTGCACTGTTAAAATAGTAAAAAATTAAGAAACAAAATTAAAAATTAAATCATTAAAATATGTATAATGTATGTAAAATATATTTATCCATACATAATATGTATATAACATATATTACTGTTGCACTCTTTGCCACCGTACTACGATGTACAGTCGTTCAACATTTTATTCAAAATTTCACTCAATTCAATTAAAATGTAAATTTCCAGGCACACATCTTCACGTGGAAGGGTCACACGAAGGGGGTGGCTGCGGTGCGCTGGTTTCCCTCCACCGCCCACCTCATGTTGTCGGCGGGCATGGATTGTAGGGTTAAGGTAAATTATATTAATTACATATATAGAGGACAGTCCTGGCGCAGCGGCACAAAGTGCGACTAGTTGTGGGTTCGGTCCCCACTTGAGGAGATGAAATATTTATTTAAATTTATATTTTCATTTCTTCGCTCTGGTGTCGAGGCAAAGCGTCTTAAAACTAGGTTCCCTCTGCCTACCCTACTGTGTGTGGGATACAGCGTAAAGCCTATTGAATTGAATTGAACTAGCGATATTAGCGTTCCCGCCTTAAACTGCAGTTATTTTCATATTTTATGAATTATTTCCATGTTTTAATATCAATCAAGACATAAATTACATAATATTAAGGGAAGTTGCCTAAGATAAAATAGTAAAAACTGCATTTAAATCAGTTAAACCGTTTCTGAAATTTGGTTGCAGAAACCCTCAGAGAAACAGACAATTTTGTTTTAAATAATTGTTTTGGGTTCTGTTACATTGATAAATGCCACCACTCATAGGTTTTCTTATATATATCTTGCATGTATAGACAGCGACCAGTTACAATTTTGTTGTATGTATATTTGTTTTCTCAGATTTGGGAAGTGTATGGGGATCGTCGTTGTATTAGAACATACTTTGGTCACAGACAAGCAGTTAGAGATATTAATTTCAATAATTCTGGGAAACAATTTCTATCAGCAGGTATTATTTATTTTTATCTATTTATGTAATAATTATTTTTTTTTAATTACACAAATATGAATAATAATTCTTCTTTTTTATAGTTTTGCTCTCTATATACAGAAGAATTAAAAAGAGTAGGGAAAGGAGAGGAAACCTAGTGTTAAGAATCTCGGTTTCCCGCTCACTGTCTGTTCAATCTCTTTTCGCATTAGAAAATATTCATTAAGTAATGATTAAGTAATTTTTTCACATTTTTAAAATATATCCTAAGCCTAATATCAACAGATCTGCTTATAGTTTGGGACTGATCGCAGATGAACTCAGAAAAAAAAATTAAAAATTAAAAACTGTTAAAAATAGAACCGGTCTAGTTTGAAATCCCACTCAGGGGAAAATAATAAAATATTTTTTTTTATATATTTTATTAATATATTATTTTTCTTTCAGCCTACGATCGCTACATAAAGCTATGGGACACGGAAACGGGTGAATGTGTATCAAGGTTCACATCCCGTAAGGTGCCATATTGTGCCAAATTCAACCCAGATGAGGATAAACAACATTTATTTGTGGCTGGCACGTCTGATAAGAAGATTATTTGTGTGAGTTTGTATTTATAGGTTGTTTTATATATCTATCTGTCTGTTACGTTACAACTCGGGAATCGCTGATTTTGATTGCTCGGAAATTAGGCTTTTTGAATTTTTGTGCATTTTTCACTAGTGAAGTAAATATTTAATAATAAGAAAAAATCTAATATTGAATCTATAGCTAATCTCAGGGCAGCCACAACTCGTTGACTGTACTGTATCGATCATAAACACAAAGCACGTTTCTTTCCTTATATTATTCACTACACTACATAACACCTTCCCCCACATTGAAAGTTGTAGAATAGTATAATGAAACTTTGTATTATATGTTATATTATATTTGTATATCTGTATGTCACAGTGGGACACCCGCACAGGTGAAATAGTGCAAGAGTACGACCGTCACCTCGGAGCTGTCAATACAATCACCTTCGTAGATGACAACAGACGATTCGTCACCACCTCTGATGATAAGAGTTTGAGAGTATGGGAGTGGTGAGTTGGCCTCTCTAGTTGTGTTAGCTTCCCCCTGTACCGTGTACACTGACAGAGACACTGTTGGCAGGGACATCCCGGTGGACATGAAGTACATCGCGGACCCGTCGATGCACTCGCTGCCGGCCGTGAGCGCCGCGCCCAACGGCAAGTGGCTGGCGTGCCAGTCCATGGACAACAAGGTGGTGGTGTTCTCCGCGCTCAACCGCTTCAAGCTCAACCGCAAGAAGACCTTCGCGGGGCACATGGTGGCCGGCTACGCCTGCGCCGTCGACTTCTCGCCCGACATGAGGTCGGTACCAGATTACACTATTCATGCTTCTAATTATTAGGTGTATAACACAGTGAACATTATATTAAGACACTCCATTCCCTACGCGCTACCGAACTTTCGACACATTGCGTTAGTACCAGAGCGAGGAAAATTAAAAAAAGAGAAATTCCCCCTAGTACTATTGGAACCAGCAACTATCGTGTTTACTACAATCAAACGCTTGGGCCACTGCGTCTCGACGTCGGCACTAAATATAATATGTACGCCTTGTGTTGCCAGAACAGGGAAATGATCAATTCCCATACTAAGAATGAAATTTACTATAACACTTGCGGGTGCGCAGACACCAACTACTAGGAACTCATAATTGTCCTAGAGGTTGTTACTGTTCAACTTCTGCCTTCACGCTGTATTCCACATATATCAAGGTAGAGGGGAATCTAGTCTTAAGACACTCTGTTTTTTTTTTCGCCCAATTTTCAAGACAAATGAAAAAATATCTTCCCTATAGTGAGAATCTAACCTACAACCGTTGCATTTACAGTCGCAGGCTGGTCCCCATCACAACTGGTCTCTAAAGAAACATCTTTAGCCACAAATTGTTTACATGTAATTTTAAAGTTGCTTATTGTAATTTAAAATTTTATCTGTATGGAGAATTTAAAGACTATTATCTTGGGGTACCATCCCCACAAGAAGAAATGCTCTATTTTCATTTTACCTCTTTAATAAAATAAAGTGCGGTGTTGAGTTTGGCCACTCAACATAGTGTCTCAAATAAAGCAAAAAACTGAAGAGAGAAAACGGAGAAACTTGACAGTAGATTCTCTCTGCCTACCTCGTTATATTCTACCGAATACAGCGTAAATTTGTAAACAAACAGTTACTTATTTTAAAAAAATCCTATAAAGGTTACTCTTAAATAGTTTTCTATTTCCTTTTCACTAATATAGAGGAAACATATAATAAGTTTAATTGTAATTGTTAATATATTTTACACAATTACACGTTTCAACTATAACGTTTCGAGGTTAATTATTTTTAAAATTAATTCTTAGTAATTTTAAGTAATTGAATTTTAATTAAGTATAAGGTATGCGTGCTTTAGATAACGATTTGAATTTGGTACGATTTTTTTTTAATAGCTTAGCATTGAATTGAGTTTTTTAAATATAATATTCAATGATCGTAAAATAATTACTTTTGGGAAAAATAGGTTATGATTTATGTATATTTATAAATAGGTGGATAACGGAGTGTCTTAACACTTTGTTCCCTCTGCCTACCTTGGTGTGTGCGGGATGCGGCGTGAAGCTGATTTTTTTTATAAATAAAATTTTACATCAATTTATCATGTTTGCAATTATCATTTTAGTTTAAAGTAATTTGACACGTTCTATCTATTGCGAAACTAACGAATGCAAAATATAATATGTATGAAAATTGTAGAGTCAGGTCCGGTCGTGGCGTAGGAGCGCATGTGAATGCGACAGGCAGTGGGTTCTATTCCTATTCGAGGAAATGAAATATTTAATTTATTTTTTATTTATTAGCTTCACGCTGTATCTCGCCCACAGTAGGGTAGACAGAAGGAACCTAGAGTTAAGACACTCTGTTTCCCACTTTCCCCCGAGTTCTGGTCTGGAGGCATTGTGTGTTGAGTAGCGGAACCCAACGCCGCGCTTTGCCTTGACACCAGAGCTAAGAAATGAAAATATAAATGTAAATAAATATTTCATTTCCTCGGGTGGGGGTCGATTTTACAGTCACTGCGACTGGCTTGAAATATTTAATATTTTCATTTTTTCACCCTGGTGTGGAGGCATAGTCTAGGAGGCTTACGTATTTTGGCCATGCCTCCAAAATTCGATGAAAATTAGGAACGAAGTATCTTCTTACTAGTTTCCCTCTGCCTACCCTACTGTGTGCGGGATATAACTAGGACCTAAAAAATAATTTTATATTGCACGTTAAATATATTTATTGTTTTATAAACAAAGTCACGTTTATTAGTTTTAATTAGGTAAATAACATTTTACAATAATATAACATAAACCATGTATTATGTTTATTTAGTCTATATAAATTTATTATCTAAAAGCAAATAATAATATAACTGACAATTATATTGTGAGTGAAGTAAATTAAAATGTATTAAAATGTAACAAATATAATAAAAAGATTTCGCAGTATAGTGATATAGTATAGCTAAATTGTCTATACTAGTCGCTTAGAGAGATGCGGGTTCTAAGCCTATGATTTAATTTTTTAACAGAATTTTATTTGCTACGTCTGTAAATATCTATGTAAATAAATTTATATTTTAGATTCACACTGTATACAGATAAATCACATAATAGGGTATTGTACAGGGCTAGATACTCCGTTTCCATTATGACTCTTCTGTTCCCTACTTCTTGCAAAATTATGGAGACATTGCGTGTTAAGTAGTCGAACTCAGCGCTGAGATTTGCCTCGAGCGAGAAAATCTTAAATTAAAAGTACCTTGCCATGTTATTTTAAATTTTTTTTTGCATTTTATTAAAGTTATGTATCACTTCGTTCGCTCTTTACATTGTTACAGTACCACCTGTACGTGTATGTAGTTTCTATACTTTTATAAGTGGGTACTTATATTATAAAGATATAGTGTTTTTTTTGTTAAACACACTAGTCTCAGGAACTGCTGGTAAGAATTAAATGACGTTAACCGTTTTCGATGTAATCCCACTGTACCTGCGACCAGATTCAGCAGAGTCAGTTGTTACCGGCTGATCTGACCACAGGGGCGAAGCCGCAGTCATGGGTATAGGAATAAGGGGGACAGGTCGGAACAGAAATTTTACTAAAAAAATAAAATAAAACTTTACACGAAGAAAATATCTTTAGATACGTTGACGGCAGCAGGTAAAACCTAGTAGGTATACTATAAAAATATTTATATATAATATGTACGTGAAGAAATAAAAATAATTTTTAATGTGATATTTATAGTAATGTAGAAGTCACGTCCGTCCTGGTTATAATTTTTTTGTGTAAATTATATTGGCATTATGAAAATCTATTACAGCACGATTTTCATATTTAAAGTAACAAAAGTTAAAACGTTTTTAATTGTAATTCGTTAAAGTAACATATGCAGACATGTACTTACATATACTTATTTTGCTTAACTCATATAATTCATGTGAAAATTTTTATATATATATTATTTATGAATTTGTGAGGTCTATTCTATTAACCCAAGATCCCAGGGTCGCTAGACCTACTTCATTTTTTAGGATGATTGTGCCATCAGATTGGTCTGGGTGCTTATAAGGGCTTGAAATAATAATAGTTCGTAAATAATATATAATATTAAAGCTTGCCAGTATAATGTAGTTTACCCCAATTTTAAACAACCTTTACTACGTCTGGCAGGAATTAATGCGCACGTACAGGTTCTGGTAATAATAAATATATTTTTTTCTAGCTTCTTTAAGAATGTGTCAAGTTAGTAAGTACGTACACGGTCTTAAATATACATTAGACTATTAACCCTCAAAATTTCAACTTTGCTAAAATGACGTAGGTCTAGGGGTCCTGGGATCGCAGTCTATATAGGAAGAACTTACATTGATAAAACTTAACTTGTATATTTCTTGGCAGAACCCAAGCCTGTATCCTGTGTAATTAACAGTTTACTAGTAGACTTTCACCACTCAATACGCAGTCTCGAAAATTGGGTGTTGTAACCATACAACATCCAATTTAACTCCCCCCTATCCACTTTCGGGGGAATGAGATATTTAATATTTTCACTTCCTCGTTCTATTAACGAGGCAAAGCGCTGCGTTGAGTTTCGCCACTCATATGCCTCGAGAACTCTGTGGAAAGTGGGAAACGGAAGTGTCTTTTTGGGTGCGTCTTGATATTAGTTTCCATGGTTCCCTGCCAGATACAGCGTGAAGTAAAAAATATGCTAAAAAAAGTCTATATCCTTTATATACTTACTTTTAAGTTTCAGCGAACAGTGCCATGATGCTGTCAGTAATAACTATAATTTCGTTTGAAATATATATTATAAAATGTAATATAAGGAAAAAAAGCATATATAAATATATTTGCTGTTGGTAATTTTAATACATGTCGTGTTTTGTTTGAAGCGTATATTATTAGCACTTTGTCTAACCTTACGGCGAAAATAATTACTTATATAACTAAAATACATATGTACAGCATCGGTAAATGTCTCTTATCTGTGGGTTCGATAGCCATTAGGGGAAATGCTCGCGTGAAAATGTGAAAAACGCAGCGTAAACAAACACATGGTCATGACATTGTGGTATTCAGGTGGATAGTCGGACACGGAGTGTTTCAACACTGGGTTCTCGGCTTACCTGCCCTGTTGGGTGATACAGCGTGGAGAGAATATTTTTTATATTTTGAAAAAGAAAATTACATCTTATCGAGTGTGGTACAAGCCAAATGGCCTCGCTAACGTTGATAATAATTTTATTATTTCTTGTTTTATACAGACTTACTTATAAAGATTTCTTAAAATGATAACCGTCTTAATTTTTGTGTTGCAATTTTTATAAGGATTCTGTAGTATAATGGCAAAAAACGGAACCTTCATTCTGTTTATCTATGTATGTCCGTATGTCATAGCCACAGAAACCAAAAAATACTTCATATCTTTAGATAGGCCTTAAAAATAATACAGGTCAATCAATATATATATATCAATATAGGGCTTGAAAATAACATTGAGGTTCCTTAAACCATTTCCGTTGAATTAAATAATTAAATATATAGCTAACCGGTTTCTTTAATGAATATTAAAATTGTTTTATAAGTGCAAAGTACAAATGTTTTCGAATATTACTTCGAACAAAACAAGATGTCATATTTAATTACAAAAAATAAAATGAAAAATAAACTGTTATGTTTAAAAAATATATTTTCTTTTAAAACGAACGCAAATATAAAAAAAAATCCACTGAATAAACTTAACACAAACATCTTGCTATAACATACACTAAACATATGGAAACTATTTCTACTAAGTATTTTGAATTTCGTCACCAAGCATACAATGTCTTTTAAAATTAAAGTCAAATAATTTTATTCAAAATAAAAAGTTACTTGCTTAATTTTTTTGCAAATTTGCGTGACAGGTTGGTTGGGTTCGATTCCCACCCGAGAAAATGAAATTTTTAATATTTTCATTTCCTCGCTCCGCCACTCAACACAATTCCTCCTAAACTGGGAGACAAAAGTGTCTTCATGAGAACGGAATGTCTTACACTAGGTTCCCAGGTTCCTTCTGCCGCTGATATATGTGTAAAAAAAATACCCTAAAATACACTAAAATTAAACCAATTATTTTAATGAAATAGGGAAACGGAGTGACTTATCACTGTCTACTTTATAAGTATACTATAAATGCGGTCAATACGTAAAATATCCATATGTCACGTGACACCTAGGTCGTATATGACTTTCTCTTTGCGCTCAGTTGAGCGACCTCGCTTCAACACTTGTTGGTATATCTAACGTTGCTGTACAATGTCAGCTTCAATGTTTAACCCTTAAATTTACTGATTTTTTAAATATATATCCGTAATATTTTATATTTTTACTATCTCAAAATAATTTGAAAGGAAGATATTAATATGGGGTTTATAATTAAATGTCACTTTTTACGCTTATATCCAGCTTAATTTTTTTAGCAGCATTAGCGTTTTGCGTCCTTATCAAAACGAAAAAAATGAAATATTTCATATTTAATTTCCTCAATGGGAAATGAAAAGCGTGAACCTGTTTATAGCGAATGTCCAAATAATAAAAATGACAACAGAACAGTTGATGAAAAAATAAAATATATTTTGTATTTTTTTTATTTGTTAATCGTATTTGACATTTAAGTGTTAAGTATTATTTATGAGGCTAATGCTATGACACTTAAGGCTATGTCAGATTTATTTCTACATTGCTCTTTTGAGACTGCCTGGTGTATTATAATTACCACAATTTTAAAATCATTCAATCGTTCCAGGTTCGAATCCCGACGTAAAAAAAAATATATTCATATTGTATTCTCGCTAACACGTGATGAAACCACTGTTTTGAATAGCGGAAAATGATTTATATTTTCGAGGTTTTGTGTTTCAAGCAAAATTTAAAGATTAGGTATTTTACGTTTACTCTGATTTTTGCTTAAAAATATAATTATATTTTATAATATCGAAAATAATTATTCATACTAAGTAGGTAAATTATTATATTATTTTTAACGTATTTTAGCTTAACGATTAAAGGGTTATCAGAAAAGGTACAAAATACGAGATAAGATATAACTGATAAATAGAATTGTAATATTAAGTAACGATTCATGATGTTATGTTTGACGTCAAAATGGTTATTTAATGAAATTTGAAGAAATATCGAAACTAATATTCAAATCACAATGTTTACGTTCACGTCTATACACTCTACTATATGTTAGTACGTGAAGCTAAATAAAATAATTTATATAAGAAAAATTTGGATCTTTATTTTAATTTGTTTGAAAGATTTAATATATTCTCACTTTGTAAAAAGGTATGAAAGAATAAAAAACTATAGTGAAGTATTTTAATATTCCATATTGTAAACAAGCCGAAATGCTGGACTGTAACACCCAAGTGAAGTCACGATCTTTCTTGATAAATAACGTCATTAGTATTTTAACGTCCCATTTAGTGTTAACGTCATGGTAGGTTTTTTAAATCGCTTTAATTGAATTGTTTGTAAAATTAACACTCTGACCTAGTGGCGAAACACTCCGTTCCCCACTTTCCACCTGGATTGGAGACGTTGCGAATTAAAAAGTGTTGTGTTTTGTAAGTTAAAAAGTGAAACTCACCGCCACCCTTTATCTGACAAGACGGAAATGAAAATTCTACCCATAACTATCGAGTACAGTACGTCCTTCCACTGCGTTGATGGTTTCATTCACTATAATTTATATTATTTTAAAGATTATTGATCTGATGATCTGAGACGGCACCAGTGTGAGACTGGAACGCGACAGCTGTGGGTTCGGTTCCCACTCGACTAAATGAAATATTTAATATTTTCGTTTCTTCACTCTGGTAACGAGGCAAAAGGCAGTCCTGAGTTCAACACGCTTCTGTCATGAGTTCAACACACAATACCTCTAGAATTCGGCGAAAGTGGGGAACTGAAGTATCTTAATGGTAACGGAGTGTCTTCATACTGGGATCCCAGGTTCCTTCTGCCTACCCTGCTGTGTGCGAGATAAAAAGCTTACTTGAAGCAAAAAAAATATATACAAATACATTTGCTACTTTGTCTTAAACAATATATTTAGTAAAAATCTAGTAATAGAAAATTAATGGCAATTTCCATTACTTAGTAAATCAACGAGTTTTTAAATAATAATTATTCTATTTCTAATTGCGTCACACCGCGCGCTCTTGAACCTCGCCCCGAGCGTATAAAACGCTCAAATTAACATACATTTTATGAATATTATATGTTATTAAATGTAAATATATTACTTGGAAATTATAGCTACGAGGCTGTCGTGCCGCACTGGTACAAGCGTGTGTCTGTAAACACGACGTTTATGGGTTAGAATCCAACTGGGGAAATTAATTATTTAATATTTTAATTTCTTCACTATATGGTACAAACATAACGCATTTGGAGTTTCACCACTCCACACGCAATGCCTCGAGAATTCGGCGGAAAGTGGTTAGTGGAGTGTTTTAACACTTGATCTCTCTCTTTCTGTCTACCCTGCTACTTGCAAGATACAGTGTGAAGCTGTAAGAATAAACATAATTTTTTTTTGTCATCTTTGTTGTCTTCGCTCTAGCTACAAAATCAGTAGATACTTGTCTCCCTAAAAATATTATAATATGTTAGAATACGAAACAACTATGGAATTGATCCCACTGTTTTTGTACAGTTTATGAATGATTTTTTTCTATTTTCAAATGAATATATTTTATTCTAGTGATATAATTATAAAACAAACTGTAATTATAACAAGAAAAAATATATTTATGCTAGTTAAATTCTATGCGGAATACGTTAAATGCACCACGATTTCTATATGGAGTGCTGTTTATTCTAGAAAATTTAATTTTATCATTATAAATGTTTTACGTAATTTTATTATATCTAATACTTACAACGCATAAAGAAATATGAACCAATAGCAAAATATTAATTGATAGGCATTTGATAAAATCAAAATGATTAGCTTATATATTATTATATGATGAACACTAAAACTTGCAATATAAAAAAAAAATAAAAAAATAAATCCCGCACACAGCACGGTAGGCAGAGGAAACCTAATGTTAAAACAGTCCGTTCCCCACTTTCTGACGATCTCTGGAGCCATTGCGTGTTGAGGGGCAGAACTCAACGTCGCGCTTAACCTCGACACCAGAGCGAAGAAATGGAAATATAAATTTAAGTAAATATTTCATCTCGAGTGGGGATCGAACCCACAACCAGTCGGTTTTACAGTCACACTTCGTGCCGCTGCGCCACATATTTGGTTAATGGCTGTGGCTTCAAATACTATTAATATATATATTACAATACAATATAGTAAAATTGTTTTGAAGATTTCAATTTGAATTTTTTTTTTATATAAAAAAACCTTTTAAAAACCTTTGAATTCATTACTATAGCATTACGTATTTATTTTTACTGTGTCTTGACGTTCCTTCTATATTTGTTGATTTCGTCGCATATGGCTTCTACAGTTGAAATATAATACCGGTGTTTCTTAAAAAAAAACTATCGAAAATATCTTTAGAAACACAATGTGACACGAGTCTTGGAGGTAATGGATACATATTTAAGACTGATATGAAATTCAATGGCTTGTTCTGAATTACAAAATGTCGATCTCTGGTTTCTTTGTAAACTATGAATTTTAAATGTAAAATACTATAGTTTATCGTGTTATCTGAGGTATTGAGGCCAGTTTTAAATATGTATGTGAGTATATTATAAAATATAAATAAATAAAAATCAGCTTCACGCTGTATCCCGCACACTGCAGGGTAGGCAGAGGGAGCCTAGTGTTAAGGCACTCCGTTCCCCATTTTCTGCGGTATTCTGGAGGCATTGCGTGTTGTGTGGGAGAACTCAACGCCGCGCTTTGCCTCGACACCAGAGCGAGGAAGCGATGGAAATATAAATTTAAGTAAATATTTCATCTCCTCGAGTGGGGATCGAACCCACAACCAGTCGGTTTTACAGTCACACTTTGTGCCACTGCGCCACGACTGTATATTATTTTAAGGTAACCGAAATCCTTAGGTTAGGTTAGTTTTTATCAGCTCTCTTAAAACATAACTTTTATTTCGTCATCATCTTCGATATGAATATGCATATTGCAAGCGTACATAAACGTTTTTTTTTAAAGAATCTGCGTAAATACAAGTAGAAAGTCACCAACTGCTATTTTAGAATTTTCTTTATTCTAACTTGAACGAGGTCACTCTGTCTAATCAATATTTGTGTTTTACTTTGTGCACACGTAGGTTCTCTTTCAGCATTAACTTCTTTTTGTTCCTTTCTTTATTTGTTGTTTTTTTGGATTGTTTACATTCTTTTCTTATAATTTTCATACTTTTTTCACCGTCGTAATTTTTATTCTTTAACGTATCGTTTTCTCTGTATATTGTGACCTATATTTTTAAGTTTACTTCGCTCTCTTTTAGTTGATGATGAGCTTGCAAAATAAAATCTATGATTTTAGTATGAAAATTATAAGAAAAGAACGCAAAAATCTTTAAAAATTCCACTTGTACCTATCTATGTATTTAATTTTCATACTAAAATCATAGATTTTCTTTTAATCATTTTTGAAGTTGAACTAAGTGATAGTGGAATAGATAATCTTGGAGTGAATAATGAAAATCGTGTAATTTAAAGTGTAGTTTCTGGTAACAAATAAGCTGGCGTCGAACAATGTAATGATGAGATTAGTGATGGAGATATAGGTAATTTAAAAGTGCTTGGTAAGCTGGAGTCGGTGAGGTAGACACAAATTAAATTATGAATGCGATAGCTGTGACCGTGCAGCTTGAAGTTGTATTGTTGGAGGAAGGAAGGAACTAGGATTAAGATGTCATGAAGATGTCATGTAGATCCTTTAAAAGTAACCTAAAGTTACTTGTAAAGGATCTTCATGACATCTTCTAATTTTATCCATCACTTTTTCTATCATCTTTTCCGCCAAATCTTATTTGCAATGAACTGAATGAACTTTTCTTTTGAACATACAATGCCAATCAATGACTATGGATAATTATGAAAAGCAAAACAAAAAGCCGTTCAATTCTAAACATAATTTTTATTTTTATTTTTTGGGGGCTTGAAAGGAGTTCTTTAAAAGTTGATTGACCCCTCTGCATATACCAATTAAAGTCCCGTTTTAAATCACCTGATTCATTGTACATGCTACCCGGTCGTGGAAGATGCGAAATCATGGCATGTATTCTTTTTTTTTTTAATATAAATCAAAGAAATATTGACCATATGTCAAAGTTTTGTGAGGTCAGTCGTAGCGCAGGGGCACAAAGTGTGACTGTAAAACCGAGTGGTTGTAGCTTCGATCCCCACTCGAGGAGATGAAATGTTTATTTAAATTTATATTTCCATTTCATCGCTCTGGTGTCGAGGCAAAGTGCGGCGTTGAGTTCTGCCACTCAACACGCAACGCCTCCAGAATTCTCTGCCTGCCCTGCTGTGTGCAGCAGAAGATATATTTTTTGTTTATATCTTTGATTTTTTTTGTTGTGAGTAAATGTCGATATTACACTATATCTATACGCTTTCTTTAGGACGGATAGTGCGGAAAGAACAAAACACTTAAAAGATTAGTAATAGAAAAAAAAAATTAACAATAAAAACAATTTTAATGTTTACTTTTATAGCTTAATCTTATTGTATGCTAACTTAGAGCTTTGTAGAGCTTAACTTAAAACCAAGTAATGTTCCACTCTGGGTAAATTATATTAATTTTCTCGATCTGGTAACAAGACAAAGCGCGTGTGGCGTTGAGTTCCGTCACTCAACACGCATCATATCTAAAAGTTGAGCGAAGGGAACGGAGTGTAATAATATTAGATTGTCTCTGCCTAACCCGCTAAAACATAAAAGAACGTGAAGCTGCTTTTTAAGTTACAAGTTTAATTTCGCTGTTTAATACAGGGCGTACAGTTATAATGTATAGTACGGTCACCAAGTCGTGGTCGTCCTGAAGTTAGGTTTTCTGAACTTCTGTGCATTGTTCACTGGGAAAGAAGATAGTCAAAAGTAAAAAAATACTAAAATTAGATCTGCTCAGCCATTTACAGCTAATTTCAGGGCCGGCCGGCCACGACTTGTTGACCGTACTGTATATTGTGTAGATATAATTATTATAACTTCCGTTATATGCGTGTTTAAACAATTAATGTATTTATTTACCTTGACACTATATATATATAATACGTACACGGTTTCTAATAATTTTAACAATCACCGCGCGAAAAGATTAGATAGATAACGAAACGTAGTTGTTATGGGTTCGATTCTATCTCTAGGAATTCTTCATCGATATGACTTGCAAAATAACGTATTAAGAATCTTCTAAAGCAATAAGGGAAAAAAATAATTTGTCTGTCGTTTATCACAATAAAATTGATGAACACATTTTGATGAAAAATCTTATTAGCTTCGTAAAAATATTATAGAGGCCAGTCGTGGCACAGTGGCACAAAGTGTGACCGTAAAACAGACTGGTTGTGGGTTCGATCACACTCGAGGAGATGAAATATTTACTTAAATTTGTATTTCCATTTCTTCGCTCTGGTGTCGAGGTAAAGCGCGGCGTTGAGTTCCGCCACTCAACACGCAATGCCTCCAGAATTCGGCAGAAAGTGGGGAACGGAGTGTCTTAACTGCCAAGTTCCCTCTGCCTACCCTGCTGTGTGCGGGATACAGCGTGAAGCTGATTTAAAAATATTATTTATTTCCAAGTGGAATGGATGAAGTCGATGTCATCAGTTCATTTATTATACATAAATATTGTAATATCAAATAGCTTTATTACCTTATACATGATAATAATTAATAAATGTTAAATAAATACATTCAATACGAAGACATCCTTATGCGATTAACGAGCCAGAACCAGTGTGCAGATGTAACTTAATAGAAGATTTATAAAATAAAAAAGAATAAATTAGCTATTAGGTAATTAGGTAGAAGATTTATGTTCATTTTATATCTAAGTTCTAAGTTCCAACTAGTCGTCGCCCGCAACTCGATTTGTGTGGACATCGTAAGACGTAAAAAGATAAAGTCCCGTATTTTCCCGTTTCCGCAGGAATTCGAAATCCTTTCTTAGGGCTCCCCTATACTTACTTACACCACACTTCACTTACCTACATACAAATTACAACTTTTTGAGCCCAGTAGCTTTGCCTGTGTCTTGTCTGTCACTCAGTAAAAATAAGAGTTATTTTTAATCTCGTGTAGGAGTCTCCGTTTCCCACTCCCCATCGAACTCTTGAGGCATTGCGAGTTGAGAGGCGCCACGCTTTGCCTCGTTACGAAAGCGAAGGAATAAAAATATTAAATATACCAGTCCCCCGAGTAGGAATTGAACTCACAACCATCACGTTTACAGTCGCTTGTGCTCTTGCGCCACGACGGCCTCAAGAATAGCTTTATATAGCTTTATATATATTTAATTTAAACGCTCGTCTTGACTTATCTGCCAGTTTCTAGAATAAAATCGTAAAATAGAGAAATAAGTAACTCTATTAGGATCTTTTGTTTTAGACAAAACAATTTTTGTAAATATAACAAAAATACTGCGTAAAACTACAATGATCTCGAATAGAATGATGCCTTATTTATCGAATTAAAAAAATATGAAAATCATCTTATTTGCAATCAAAAGGTCGATGTCAATAAAAAAACGCCAGTCACTCACTCACACACACGTGACTGAAAAAAAATCGTATTTTAATTATTATGTTTTGTATGTATTACTCAATACGATTGTTTAATTTTAAATATCATTCGACACGTTTAACTTTCGAAATACGAAGTAATTGCGTTGTTGTTTTGAAGTTAAAAGTTTTTACTTATGTAAATATTTTATACAGTATTTATATAAAACTGACATCCGGCAGCGGCTTCGCCTGCTTGGAATAATCCATTACTAAATCTTTTTTTAAACATTGATACGTATCATATACTGTAGGTATTGAAGATAACAGATTCAAATACCATAGGTCAATTTTGTTTATATGTGTATAATATTTGCACACAAAATGTTTACTCATATTGATCTCACAACCCTTACTTACCACCATTTTACTATTAACAAACTATAGAGATCAGTTTATTATTTATAATAGTATGTTTATTGTTACAACTTAGGTTGTATTTTCAAATAGACAGTTATTTTAACAGTACTTTTACTAGTATTATATTTATACTAATATTATAGAGTTGTAGGTTTCTTTGCTTGAACGCACTATCTCAGAAACAACGGAAGTAGTAGTAGTAGGAAGTTCAAATTGAAAAATGCTTCTTGACTTTCCCAGGTTCCCTCTGCGGGTTTCCGCACATAACAAAGTAGGCATATAGCGTCAAGCTAAAATATATATGTATTAAAAAATATTAGAATATATAGACATTTTTTTTATAATAAGTATGTACATACATTCCGACCATTTTTTGCCTAATATCTCTCCGAGGTATTTACTCAAAGCCAATATCATATATCAATATTGCTTACATATAAGCTATAAGCTATAGTAAATATAATATTTTCTTCTTATATGACTTTGCCCGCACGTGATGCCTCATACCAAGACAAGTCTTATACAACCGTCTTACTCGTTGCCTAACGTGGTCTGTTACTTTCTGTTCATTGAACTAGGAACAGGAATATTTATTTCACGTTACAGCCCTCCGTATTAAATGAGTCGGCATTGGATAGGCTACAGTATGTCGCGGCGTAGAGTTCCGCCACTCAATGCCTCAATATTTCGGCGGAAAATAGATAACGGAACGGAGTGTCTTAACACTAGGTTTTCAGGTTCCTTCTGCCTACTCAGTTATGTGCTATGTGTATATGTTAAGCTAAAACAACAGCTATCCGCTAATTGTCGGTCCGTTTGTCACCAGTCTGTATCTTATGAACCGTGAGAGTTAAACAGTAGAAATTTTCCAGGAATATGTGCTTCTATATATATATATATATATATATATATATATATACATATATATATATATATATATATATATATATATATATATATATATATATATATATATATATATATATATATATATATATATATATATATATATATATATATATATATATATATATATATATATATATATATATATATATATATATATATATATAGCATCAATATAAAAAAAATCTAAATTAAATCAGCTTCACGCTGTATCCCGCACACAGCAGGGTAGGCAGAGGGAACCTAGTGTTAAGACACTCCCGTTCCCCACTTTCTGCCGATTTTGGACGCATTGCTTGTCGAGTGGCAGAACTCAACGCCACGCTTAACCTCGACACCAGAGCGAAGAAATGAAAATATAAATTTAAGTAAATATTTCATCTCCTCGAGTGGGGATCGAACCCACAACCAGTCGGTTTTGCAGTTACCTCGTGCCGCTGCGCCACGACCGGCCTCGATATATATTATAGAATAATATAAATATTTTAGGGGGCTCCCATAGACATACATGATTTTTGGTATTTTTAAAGATAATAGTACGAAACCCCACTTGCGCGAGTCCGATTCGCACTTGGTCAGTTTTATTTTTGCTTTTTTTATTACCTCTGTAAAGTTGAAATCAGTATGCATTGATTGAAATTCGAACCAAATAAAATTTAGGAAGTAATAAGTAAGTATCATAAAGCTATATTGTTTGGTTTGAAACTCGACTACAGTATTAATTAAGTTTTTTTTTCTTATTTTTCTTTTTTTTCTTCGTTTTATTAAGGTACATAGTGTAAATGATTTAATGGAAACACATTACGGAAATACTTTTTATCGTTACCAGTCCATTTAAAAGTGGATATTGAATTTGAAATCAAATATATAGCAACACACCACCACCACTAGGTGACACTATTTTTTATATCTGACGCAGGAAAATATCTGACTGAACACGAAGACTAGGTTCAAATTTCACTTAAATGTTAGTGTGAAATAAAATAAGAAATATTATACATATTTAGTTATTTTTATATTATTTACTAATATTATTTATATGATTATTAATACCTAGCGCCGACGCCAATGACAAAACCCACCTGACATTGATCGTTGGTATATTTCCTGTTATTTCTGAATCATAGTTAGTTCGGCTTGTCATACGTAACCTACTTAGATAGGGCTGCCTTGAACTGTTATAAGGTTAGAGTGTATTAGCAACAGCTTTTCAGCAGATTATATTGTATAGACGAGGCCAGTCGTGGTGCAGCGGCACGAAGTGTGACTGTAAAACCGACTAGTTGTGGGTTCGATCCCCACTCGAGGAGATGAAATATTTACCTCAATTTATATTTCCATTTCTTCGCTGTAGTGTCGGGGCTTAGCGCGGCGTTGAGTTCTGCCACTCAACACGCAATGCCTCCAGAATTCGGCAGAAAGTGGGGAACGTAGTGTCTTAACACTAGGTTCACTCTGCCCACCCTGCTATTTGCGGGATACAGCGTGAAGCTGTATTGTATAGAGATCTCATAATTGATATAATCTCGAAACTTACGCTTCTCGTACATTTTATCAGTGGATGCCGTAATTTGTGTGGTAAGGGGCTGTAACTAAACTGGGGAAATCCCCTATATTATATTTTGGAGCCACAGGAATTGACCTCAAAGAAACCGTGAATAAAATAATTATATATAATAACTAAAATTTATTTGAATTAAGATTAAAATTGATTGGATAAGTCATCGTTTTTATATTAAAATTTTGATCTAGCTACAAGAAATATTACGGTTTTATAACAACATTTTTGTTAATTTAAACGTGACCGCATTATCACAGACGGCTGAACTAGTTTTAGTAAAGTTTCCATTACTTAATTAATTAAGGTTATTTATTTAATCTTTATCCATACGACCTAGTAACATAACATAATAATTGGCCCACACTCTTATCGTTTGTCTCTTACATCTAAAGTAATATAGTGTATTACAATAAACACGCATCACGTGATGAAGCACGTTTTGTATGGATGCCGTCGTGATTTGTACTGTATGCGGATAGTTGCCAAGGAGTTATGTAATAAGTTTTCGATATTTCTATAGACTATTATTTAAATGGTCCTATTTGATTAAATTTGATCCGTTTGAAGAGTTTTATTTTTTTTACGAAAAAAGTGGATTTAGGTGTTTTTAATCTCTATATATAATAAGACAGTAAAAATATTTTGTCTGTACATTTAGTAATTTTGACTGAAATGGATAGAGGGACACTTAAAAAGACTAATAGAAAGCAAAAAGATTTTTTTTGAATTTCTTGTCTGTCTGTCTGTCTGTCTGTCTGTCTGTCTGTCTGTCTGTCTGTCTGTCTGTCTGTCTGTCTGTCGACATATTGTTGTCCGCATTTTTCTCTGAAACTACTGAACCGATTTA
>JAATLQ010031823.1:0-12226 GCA_013421005.1 Heliconius erato x Heliconius himera
TCACTTTGTTATGTTTACTTTTTACATTTATAATCTGTTAAATCAACGATTAAATTTTTAAATTTTTGATTTGTTAAAAAAAAAAACAAAATAAAAAAAACTACTTTTATTCATATAACATCCTTGTTTTGTTGTGAATAATGCCTTATGACATCAGTTTCGTAACAAATATTATCAGTATTGTTACTCATCAGTTACGTTACGAATTCGAAAATGTACACTTTTCTGAGTATGACCCAAATACAAATTTAAATAAATATTTCATTTCCTCGAGTGGGTGGATGGAACCCACAACCAGTCGTGTTTAAAGTCACACTTTGTGCCCCTGCGCAACGTTTATATTCTAGAACCAAATGTTTATTTTCAAGATATTAATTTACTTACTTTTAATAGCCTCCAAGCCGATGTATGTATACGATTTTTCAGTACAATGTACTGCAATATTTCTGAATCCGATAGATGTCATCATTTTCTTAATTTCTTTTTCAGGGTCCTTTAAAAACAAATTTTAAATGGAGTCCAAAATTTAGGAAATAATATTTATGAAATGATGTTAATTTTTTTAATTACCTGACAATCATGGTATGGCGACACGAAATGTTCAACGTCTCTCAGCCAATTATTCCATTTTGCTTGGCGAGCTAAAGTTCTATAAATAATATACAAAGGCATGGATCCAAAGAATGTAAGTAGACAAGTACCACCCCTCGCCATTAAATTGTATATATTTGTGAATGCTACCCTGAAACATATAAACGGTAAATTCCTCTACATCATACAAAGTAAAGTACCTATATCATATGGAATAGAGAAATAATACAAATTGTTCAGGCCAAACGCCTGTTATAATTTTATAGCAATAATTTTTGATTTACACATATGCTCATAGATGAAATAAATAATGTATTTTTTTGTCTTACAATTACCCTACCATAGCATTGTAATATTTCTTTCTTGTTCAAATCGAGAATTACATGTGAATTAAAAACTCAACCTGATAGAGGGAGAATTCCACTACATGGTCCAGCGAGCCGCATTGCCCGAAAATAAGGGAAGTGATCAGTATTTAATTATAGGACTATTATTAATATTAAACCATTACTCTTTTCTGTTCAGGTACCTAGTATATTTGGTGAATTGTTTATTGTTAATTATACTTAATTGTTATTAATTTAACAATATTTTATACAACAGGTATGTACTAGATTATTCTTATAAAACAGTAAAAGTAAATTTCTCATATAATCATCATTTATTTTTAAATAGTATAACTTTAAATATTTAGTACTTTGTTTAAACATTAATAAATAAAAATGATTTGCGTATTGTGTAATAAGTAACTTGATAAGTGTTAGCTATTTTTGTTACTGTATTAATACAATAATTATATTATGTTTTACAACTTAATAAAAGCATATGAATAGTTTACAACTTTACAAGATATATTAACTTAATTTTGTAAAAATATTAATAGTTTAATTTTGTTTTCATTGGTAATTGAAAATAAATAAAAATAAAATAAAAACTTACAAAATATTAACACAAAATTTAAATAGTTAAATAGACATTTAATAATAAAAAATATTTGTGTATTAAAATTAAACAAATTTATTTCCATGCTTGTAAGTACATAGTATATATATAAAAAAAATAATAATCTTAAATCAGTTATACATTGTATACTATTTCAATTTCAGGCTTGTTCTCTCCCGAGATTCCTAAAATGTCGGAGAGAGAGGAAAAAGAACTTATTAAAAAAAAATATTTGTAAAAACAAAAACCCCGACTGCATCAAACTAAAAAGAAAATAAACAAGCCCAATAGTTTATTAGGATTAACAGTCGGGACCTCTTTAAATTAAGCGGGGTTCCTGGTAAAGATTTTATTGATTGAAGAATTACTTATAGGTCCCGACTGTTAATCCTAATAAACTATTGGGCTTGTTTATTTTCTTTTTAGTTTGATGCAGTCGGGGTTTTTGTTTTTACAAATATTTTTTTATTTTCATTTTTTTGTTAGAATTTAATATGGTAATGATAATCATTATATACCTTTTTGATATCCTGAAATTGAGATTTTGAAATTGATACCCATATTGTAGTATTCGAAACGATTTTTTTTTTCACTAAGTCCAATGGTGTACCACAGCCGCCATGATTATTTTTTATGAACGTCACCTATCTAAGAACACTTGGGCTGTTAATACGAATTTAACGATACCTCAAATATGTAAATCCGTTCAGCGGTTCTGGAGATACGAGGTAATAAAGAATATTACATACATACAAGATACGCGCGAAAAACATAACCCTTCCTTAGCAGTCGGGAAAAAACGAGCTAGTTATAAAGGCTTTTTGACTAATTTTACTAAGTATATAAATTAATTATCTGGTTCATTGAGTCTACAACAGGTAAATGAATGGCAGTTACGAACAGGTAAGATCGAATGTTTATATGATCATTATGATGAAGTACAATTAAAAATTGAGTGTTTAATCGATGACATTGATGCCCAGTCAAGCGAAAGAAGTGATTTTGAAACTTTATATTATCAATCACTTTCAAAGGCTCAAGAATTAATATCTTCTAATACTCAAATATTACGATGTGATAATGTGGATAACTCTTGATTAAGTAATCATAATCTAGTTAAGTTGCCTACTGTTGATTTGCTAAAATTTCACGGTTCTTACGACAATTGGCTTGAGTTTCATGACATGTTCACCAGTCTCATACATTCGAATGATGCAATGAATAAAATAAATAAGTTTCATTATCTTAGGTCGTCTCTGGAGGGGTCTGTGGCTTTGATCATTCAATCCATTGAGTTTTCGGCTAGCAACTATACTATTATATGGGAATTATTATGTAATAGATTTAACAATAAACGTTTGCTAGTACAAAACCATGTTAATAATTTATTTAATGTTGATTTAATTAAAAGTGATTTTTTTATTAATATAAAACGATTGATTGATCAATTTAATAAAAACTTACGTGCTTTGGAAATGTTAGGCGAGCCGACACAACATTGGGATACAGTCCTCATTCACATCATGACTAGGAAACTTCTTTTGGAATTTCTTCGTAACCGTGCTGACCTATTAGAAACTATGGAGCTGTCTCGTAATAATGGTATGATAAATCCTAATAGAAACGCGACCTGAAGTTTCATTTTACGCCATGTTTAAACAGGACATATAAATAAATTTTAATCGCTTTTCTAATCTTCTTAGAATGTAGCGTACTATTGCTTATGTGTTTAGATTTATAGTTTTATGTAAGGGTAATTCTTTAAAAACTACTTATTTAAATACTTCTGAATTACAGTGCGCATTAAACTTAATAAAAAAACTTTCTCAAATTGAATGTTTCCCTGAGTATAAGATATTACTTCAAAAGACACCTTAAACCATTAAATATTAAATTAAGCAAGTTAAATGTTTTTATGGATGGAAATAGTATAATGCGTGTAACGTGTGAGGTCGGTTAGAAAATGCCTCCATGTTTTCGTATGATAAAAAACATCCTACTATTTTACAGTCCACTCATATTTTTATAAAACTTGTCTTTAAGTCGGAACATCTTAAATTATTGCATGCGGGTCCTCAATTATTAATAGCTTCTATAAGAGAAAGATATTGGCCTCTTGGTGGTCGTAATTTCGCTAGATTGACTTATTATCAATGTGTTAGATGTACTCGTATGAGAAGTAAAATAATTACTCAGCTTATGGGAAAATTGCCTACCCAACGTATAACTCCAGGGTGTCATTCCTTTGACTGCGTAGGGATAGATTATGTTGGTCCTATCTCATCAGCAAGTCGCCAAGGCCGAGGTTGCAGAATTGTTAAAGTGTATATAGCAATTTTTGTTTGTTTCAAAACTAAGGCAATTCATGTATAATTAGTAGGTGACTTAACTAGTAACAGCTTTATGTCTGCTTTACGCAGGTTTATGTCACAGAGAGGAAAGCCAACTGATATTCATTCTGATAATGGCACATCGTTTGTGGGCGCTTATAATGATGTGGACTATGGCAGCGTAACGATGTTAATGATACAAGACCTTATGTTCAACTCTTTTATTATATATTTAATTTGGTTATTTATACGCTACAAAACAATAGAGGAAAATAATTACACAATTGTATTGTAGCGAATAAATGTAGGACGCTGATTTAGTGTGTTTATAAATGTTGTTTATGAACAATATTAAGTATTGTGCAATATCCTTACAATGATATATGTAAATTTTTAAAGACTAACAGCAAATTAGATATCTGAAAATTTGGCCAATGACGGTATAAATTTTCACTTTTGTCCACCTAACTCTCCTCATTTTGGGAGGCTGGTGTAAAGGCTGTAAAATTTCACTTAAACAGAGTATTGGGAATTTGTCATTTAGTTTACGAGGAACTGATCATTGTCCTAACACAAATAGAAGCTATTCTTAACTCTCGACCGCTCACCCCCTCTTTCTAGTGACTCAAATGACCTCATGCCGCTTACACCAGGCCAATTTCTTATTGGGAAGCCTTTAACAGCCCTGCCAACTCCTGATTATCAAGACAGCTCTACCAGCTATTTGAGCAGATTCCAAAGGTTGGAGCAGCTCCGTCAAGATTTTTGAGCCAGGTGGTCCAAAGAATATATCAGTGACCTACAGCAACGAGCAAAATCGCTCAAACATTTCAACGTTGGAACCTGATAGTTTAGGTGTCATTAAAGGTGACAATCTTCCACCGTTAAAATGGAAGGTGGGCTGAATTGCAGCTGTTCAACCTGGAGTTGATGTCATCAACCGTGTGGCTGACGTCAAAACTTCAAACGGTTTCACACAAAATAAAGGTATGGATAAAAATCGTAAAATGAAAAAAAAATCCTACGTCTGAACTGTTAAGTTATCCTGATTATTTTTTTTAGGTATGGGTTTGAAATATTTTACCCTATATGCTGTTTCCGTAAAAGGTGCGCTGACATTTACACCCTGTTTGTATAAAAAAAATCCCATATAAATAACACAGAGAATTTTGTTTTTTTCATTTGAAATGTTATTGCGCTTAAACGAATAGGACCGGTATAAAAATCCAATATATATTTTTCAGCTAAGTGGACTCTTTTAAAAATTATTAGAAGTTAAATTTGTAAAATTATCAAAATAACTTAAGCTTAAGCTATATAAATACAGTTATAGTATATTCTTGTATTGTAAGACTTTGTATTTTATGTATATCATATTTTTTATAATGTTTATTTTTTGCACATTTATCTATTTATTCAAATTTGATTGAGCTCACCTACACAACTATTTCTCATCCGACAACCTTGTCGGCAGAGTAAAATGCTGTTCAGAGTTAAACCCGCCTTTTGTACAAGTATTTTTAAAAATGTGTGCAATAAAGAATAAATAAATAAATTAATTAATATAAAATTGGTTTAAAAAAAATTAATTTCGTGGTTTTCGTAGGAGACACGGGATAATTTCAAAGAAAATATTTTTTGTTTGAATTGAGAACCTCTTCTTTTAAAGTCCGTTTAAAATAGTATATCACCATTAATATAATAGTGTTTTTTATTTGCAGTTATGGAACCCTTTACACTCCGGTTTTTATTATTTGATTTAAATACATATTTTGTGTAATAAAATTTTAAATTTATTTAAGTACTTACTCTTGCTGAGTTATCCAATGTAGAACGTAATTAGAAAAAACGAGATCAAACCTTCCTCGCAACTCGTCAGGTAAGTCACCCTCTATGTCGAGGGTGGTAAAGTTGATAATGTTGGTCGCATAGTGTTTGTTTGCGAATTGTACCATTTTGTCACTTTTGTCACTTCCCACGACTCTAGTACAATTACTAGGTAAAAATTTTGTTAGTATATTTGTTGTAACACTTCCATCTCCGCTACCAATATCTAAAACTGTGTTCCCATCGTTTTTCCATTTAATTTTCTGCGCATATTCTTCTAAGCATTGCAATGCATCTCTTTTTGCTAAACTATTACTTTTGTGATAGATTTCAGCATTGTCCATGTTGAGATATTTTTTTGATTTACTTATGTGCGCTAGGTGCCGCTGCGCGTTCGATGCGGTTCCCTTAGTCTCGTCAAGAGCTTAAATCATAGGTATATATAGGATACCTGTCAGTGCACGGCATCGTTGAACGTTGACTCGGACAAAGTTGCTCTTAAAACTTGAAATTTAGAAAATGAAAGTAAAAGCTATGATTAACGTGAGAAAACAGTTTCAGCCTTTTAAATGATTTATTTATCCTTATGTGTCTTTTTACTCTATTTTATTAATATGTTCATTGATCTTTTTTAGCTTCACGCTATATCCTGCACACAGTAGGGTAGGACAAGGGAAGCTAGTGTTAAGAAACTCCGTTCCGTATTTTCTGCCGACTTCTGAAGGCATGGCGTGTTGAGTGGTAAAACTCAACAATGCGCTTTGCCTCGTCACCAGAGTGAAGAAATGAAAATATTTAATATTTAATTTCCTAAACTGGGAATAGAACTCGTAATCTAATGCGTTTAGAGTCACATTTCGTGCCTCTGAGCCACGACTTGCCTCAATTTAGTTTTTATTCGTAATAATTAATATCAACGAAAATAATAGAGTAGTGGAGGCCGGTCGTGGCGCAGCGGCACGAGGTGTGACTGCAAAACTGACTGGTTGTGGGTTCGATCCCCACTCGAGGAGATGAAATATTTACTTAAATTTATATTTCCATTTCTTCGCTCTGGTGTCCAGGTTAAGCGCGGCGTTGAGTTCTGCCACTCAACACGCAATGCCTCCAGAATTCGGCAGAAAGTGGGGAACGGAGTGTCTTAACACTAGGTTCCCTCTGCCTACCCTGCTGTGTGCGAGATACAGCGTGAAGCTAATTTAATTTAATTTATAATAGAGTAGTGACATAATTATAATAATATATTTTTTATGGCTGAACTCGAATTATTATATCCTTTTAGTATTTCAAATAGTTTTAGCATTTATAACGTTGCACTAACAAAATAAAATTGAAATTAATACCCAGATAAAGTCACCCTAAGAAAAACGCACGCTACAGCGGCCTTTATTTGTCATTATAATTTAACCTGTAAAAAATTTTAACAAACAAATTTAAAGAATTAGAAATCTTTAATTCTATAAATTTGTCTGTTTGTACTACTATTTAAATTTATTTATCCTTATGTGTCTTTTTACTCTATTTTATTAATATGTTCATTGATCTTTTTTAGTCTCACGCTATATCCTGCACACAGTAGGGAAACTAGCGTTAAGAAACTCCGTTCCGTATTTTCTGCCGACTTCTGAAGGCATGGCATGTAGAGTGGTAAAAGTCAACAATGCTCTTTGCCTCGTCACCAGAGTGAAGAAATGAAATTATTTAATATTTAATTTCCTAAACTGGGAATAGAACTTATAATCTAACGGGTTTACAGTCACACTTCGTGCCCCTGCGCCACGACTTGCCTCAATTTAGTTTTTATTCGTAATAATTAATATCAAAAATGAAAATAATAGGTGATAAAACTATAGTAATACATTTTGTATGGCTTAACTGGAATTATTCTATCCTTTGCCTCGTCGCATTTCATGTAAATTTAGCATTTATAACGTTGCACTGATACTATAAAATTGAAATTAATACCCAGATAAAGTCACCCTAAGCAAAACGCACGCTACAGCGGCCTATATTATTCATTATAATTTAACCTGTGTAAACAGACGAATTTGTAGAATTATAGATTTATGTTCTACTACTATTTTGAGATAAAAATTCACGTACCGGCACACTATTTTACTAAATTAAGTTGCACTTAATTCTAAAATAAAATAGCATGTTGTTTCCTTAATTATAAAGTACGGTTTGGCTCCTATATTCCTTTGGTTTTTGAAAATAGCGATGACATCATTCAACGTTTTTCCCCTTAACTGGCCATTGGTCTAAAATTGTTATTTCGTTCTTTTTCTAATTAAACTTGACTGAGAACATTATCACGATAAAAGATATCGATTCGAATACCTGTTTAGACCGATAAAATATTTAAATATATTTAAATTAATTGCGTTCAGAATGTCACCATACACACCCTATTAATACATAGTACGTGTGGAACTTTCAATAATTTGAATTTCATTAAATTTGATACAGCTACTACTTTAATACTTTTACATTATTACATAATTAAGATCGTATTTTTTTGTTTTTAATAGGTCATAAATCATTTTATAAAGCAAACATTTAAATTATCTATGGCACTATGCAATCTGTTATATACATTTCTTTCTATATAGATAAAAACAAAGTGGCTTCGTATACTCCATCCGCGCAGGATTTTCCTGGAAAACGTTGATGAGTGCCGAAATAAACTTCTGTACTTTTTGCGGCTTTTGTCGGAATATTTCCTTGTGTAGTGAAAGGAATCTGATTTAATTCAACCCCCAGAAAACATAAGTTTTTGCGTTGACCACTAATAATATGTTATTTATCTCATCAATTTATAAAAACACTCTTAAAGTCAGCTCAGTATCAGCTTGCTTATTGGGCGTTATTAATGTTTCGAGTGAGTGCCAGTTTCGTGATCATCTGAAAACATAATTTAGAGCCATAATTTTATTAGGGACCGAATAATGTGAGGAACACTTAACACTTCAGCTTTGCGTACTGACGTTTCCTTGATTTTCATTCTCTACCGTTTATATCATCAGGAGTCTTCTGGAGAACTGTTCTACCTTACTGCAGTTGAAATTCCTAATCGCATAGTACTTGTATCATCTCCATCACGAGGATACGTGGCACTTACTACTACTACTTACTGTACGGTTTTGCAGGAACTTCCTTTCATGTGCCACTCAACTGTGAAACAGCAGTGTTTCTGGGTCGATATTTTATGAGTACCTTTAAAATGGCGCGCCTATCTCTATCTTGTCTTCTGGGATAGAGTACCCTCTTCCCTACCCACCCGGTGTCGCTGTAAAGGCCAATAGGGCTAACAGCAATTACCTCAAGTTCAAGTTCGAAAAATCTAGTAGTGTCTCTTGTAGTTGCCTAGAAGACTACATGGAAATGTACCTCAGTATATATAGTCAAATCAAATCAAATGTACGGGGTGAAAGCGTCAGCGTTCCTTTTACTGGAAGTGCATATAGGGAAAAACATTTTAAATCCACAAAGAAATTAATCAAGAAATTTCTTTTCGTTTCACGATGTTTATCCACACCTGTGTTTCATGTGACGCAGTTATGAATAAATACCAATAATGTAAACGATTACTACTACAAAAATAAACAACTTTGAACTTTGTCGCCAATACCTACGATTGGATTTCGGAATAGAGTTGTGTGCAGCGGTGTCCCTTAGGTTTATGTGTGCGTGCGCCGTTTTTGATAAATGGCGTTTTATTTTACAACGATAACTTTATTATTTATTTCGTTTAAAAAAATCGCTTTTTCATTTTTAGGAAAAAAAAATTGTATTAGGCTTTTATAAAGTAGTTAAACCTGTGGTTTCATTTAAAGTCGGGGGCTTTGGTGTTATTGCAGCATTCGTGTCAAATCTTATTAACTTTACAATATTTAAAATGTGGAGCTGTCTGTGATAATCTTTTTAATATTTTTATATAACATATCCTAATAACATCAAAAGATAAAAAAGAAAATTTATTTTATGATATGCGAAGTTATGCTGATTAACATTTGAAATTACAGACAGCAACTTCAGATTTTATTTATATGTAAATACATATATGTATACGTTACAGTTAGACAATAAATATAATAACTTCACAAGAACAAAGAATAATTATTGAGTTGCGTATCTCATTTTTAGATACTTATGTAAAAAAATTAAAAATTAAATTAGCTTCACGCTGTATCCCGCACACAGCAGGGTAGGCAGAGGGAACCTAGTGTTAAGACACTCCGTTTCCCACTTTCTGCCGAATTCTGGAGGCATTGCGTGTTGAGTGGCAGAACTCAACGCTGCGCTTAACCTCGACACCAGAGCGAAGAAATGGAAATATAAATTTAAGCAAATATTTCATCTCCTCGAGTGGGAATCGAACCCAGAACCAGTCGGTTTTGCAGTCACACCTCGTGCCGCTGCGCCACGACCGGCCTCAATACTTATGTATTTTTTAAATTTAATATCTTGTGCTTGGTTTTTTAATAACATTCGCCAGCTGATTATTTTTGTTTAGTTATTTCTTTGTTTCTTTGGTTGAAAGGCTCTGAAATTACTGGATCGATTTGGAAAATTCTTTTACAATTAAACGATTAACGTGTGAAAAAATACAAAAAAAAATCTTATATCGCGTACAGTGTGTGTGGACTGTTATCTATACATATAAAAGGACTTGTGCTGACTGACTGAGGTAAGACGCACGCAGAGCCGTAACCGCTGGTGGTAGAAACATGAAATTTGGGCAGATGTTTATTTTCATATTCTGGACATCCACTATGAAGGGAATTTGAAAAATTTTAACTCTAAAGGGATGAAATAGGTAGGTTAAGAGTTTGTATGGATTTTTTTTTAATCTGTACCGATTTTAATAAAATTTGAAATTCAGACTCTTACAAATATTTCATTGAACACGTGTTTCATGGTTTTTAAGACTTCACTCCCTAAGGGTTCAAATAAGGGGTTGAAAGTTTATATGGAAAAATCTTTAAATTGTCACCGATTTTTATAAAAATGTATATTCAGACTGTTAAAAATATTTTATTGAACACGTGTTTCGTGGTTATTTTAGAATGCACTCCTAATAAGCGGGCGAAGCCGCGCACGCCCTTTACTTGGCAATAGAGCAAACTGAATTACTATGGTTTTATATATGGCATCAATACGTGCAAAAAAAATACCAGATACTATATATCTAACTGTTACTGTTATGCCACAATAAATATTTTTCAAAAGAAAACGTGCAAACTGCAAATCTATAGGGATCAGTTATTCCAATTCCTTTTGCGATTTTCTTTCAAATGATGTGCGATTCACATAGAAAACATATGAGTGCGATTTTCTCCAAAAACAAGTTACGAAAAACATTAATTAAAGGTGATTGCGGCAGGATTCTTTTAGGCAACCCTAGTGTAATCTATTCTACTATCATGTATCATAGTTAAATATAAGTTTCATTAGAAAACCTGATCCCTACAGGTTTAAGCAATGGGATCTTAGGCCATAACTAAAACGGAGTTACAGAGTGACATCTAAAAAATATATGTATTATTGTGAAAAAAAGTGTGTATTTCTTTTATAGAATAAACTATTGTATATTGTGTCATATAATAAACACCTTTAAACTTTGCATACAAAGTTATAGCATTTTTTTTAATGGTTAATAGTAGTACAATATCAATACTATTGATACTAATGAGGTATTGATTGTTTTTTCGCCCTGTGGTGTTTTTCAGGTGGAAAACACATTTAGATTTTTATATAGATTTTTTAATTTAAGAATATTCTTTATTTATTAATTATAAAAGTGTAGGCAGTTTTTCAAAAGGTCTTATACCATTTAAAAACCTTTGTGTATAATAAGGTTATAAGTCGATAGTTAAAATTTAAAAGAAAAAAAAAATACTTTTTCCTTTTTAGAGCGTTTAAATAAAAGCTTTTTTTAACAACGTTTTTTTGCTTTTAATTTATTTTGTTTAATAGTACAACGCATGCAAAGAAAGCATATCTTAGACAGTTGTTTAATTGACTTGACACTGCGCGACTACTTCCTGTGGGGATATCTCAAAGCCAAGGTCTTTCAACATCGCCCTGGAAACATGGAAGCTCTTAAAGAGGCGATAAGAAACGAGGTTGCTGCAATTCCACCCGAGATGATTCGCAGAGTAATGGAAAATTTCCGAGAGAGGCTTACAGAGTGCATTAACAATGGAGGGCGACATTTGAATAATGTATTGTTCAGAACTCGTTAATGTAATATGTTATTGTAAATGGCATTCTTTGCACTATCTCTATATATATTAAAAGGATAGAAAAGTCAATTCTGTACATGAAAGATATAAAAAAAATAAAAATTAGGTCGGTTTATATGTCGATTATAGAACCTAAAAAACCACTCAGCAGAATTCTTGTCAGTCTGTCTGTCTGTCTGTCTGTCTGTCTGTCTGTCTGTCTGTCTGTTTGTTTGTTCGTCAATCACGCAAAAACTACTGGACAGAAGTTGATGAATTTTTGCATGGTATTAGCCTAGGGTCCCAAGG
>JAATLQ010031824.1:0-12229 GCA_013421005.1 Heliconius erato x Heliconius himera
TAAATTAATTGTAATTAGTTCGAGTAGCCCACATATATATAAAATTAAACTTTTATAGACAAATTTATATAGGTGTATATTCTTATCGTTCTGACTTCATAGTTATAAACTAACGAAAATTAAAAATATATATTAAAACAAGTCCTTGTTTATACGCTTAACTCAACATAAAGACGTCAACACAGTTTACAAGCTTTCTAATTCGAGATTTTGCAAATTATATTTTGAAAGTGCCAAGCTTAAAATATCGTGTTACTTTCATTATTTTTTTAAAAGGAGTAATAAAATTTCCTTTGAATTACTCCTTTGAGAATAATCGTTAATTATTTTCTCTTTTGGAAAATTATGTAGGTACAAAATTGTTTGTGACTCCCTAGGAGGCCAGTTGTGGCACAGAGGTACAAGTGTATGTGAGTGGTTGTGAGTTCGATACCTACTCGAGAAAATGAAATATTTATTTAAATTTATATTTATATTTTCATTTCTTTGCTCTGGTAGGCAAAGCGCGGCGTTGAATTTCGCCAATTAACACGCATTGCCTCCACAATTTGGCAGAAAATGAGAAACGGAGTGTAAGACATACCTATTGTTGCTGTCAGCGGAATACAGAGTGAAGCTGATTAAATTTTATAGTTATGTAGGTAT
Organism: Heliconius erato x Heliconius himera; assembly: GCA_013421005.1. Lineage (NCBI taxonomy): Eukaryota > Metazoa > Arthropoda > Insecta > Lepidoptera > Nymphalidae > Heliconius > Heliconius erato x Heliconius himera. The sequence goes on from JAATLQ010031824.1 coordinate 646, forward strand.
GTATATAAAACTATAAAATATGTGGGTACTTACATATTTTGTATTACAAATATTATTCAATTTACGGGTTCTGGGAAAAATTACAATAATATATTTTTTTTAGTTAATGTTTTCTAATTCTAGAGTGAGAAAGAAAACATTTGAATGGAGCCTTCCATTTCCCTTTCCTTCCATCCGCCGCGCTTTGCTTATTTGTTTTTTTTACAGGTAATTTTTTTGATGGCATTACCCAAACCTAAAGCTACATGTCTGTCAATCAATTTTATACAATTCTTTTTTACTACGCTATTTTAAGCCACTCCCTGTCATCAGATTTATTTGAAAAAATACACACGTGTTCAAGCGATGACAACACAAAATGTTTGTTTCATGGATCTGATAAGAGGCTGTCATGGCCCAGAAATATTTGCTCTGCTGCACTGTTATATGGAGAATAAGCGTGAAAGGAATAAAAAAGATCGAAAATCTGTTATTTTATTCTTATCCTTCCGATGCGATCGCTATAGATTAAATGAAAATATGCGTATCTTATCGAAATTAGAACATAAAATAAAATAAATATATACTTTAAGGTTAGGTTATAGTAACAACTAAACCAGTGCGGTTTCATACAGCCGTAAAACTCTAGTAATGTAGTGTAACCGTTATCTGGTTTTATGATCAAAAATCTGAAACGACACTGTAAAATTTAAATATAAAGTTACATTTTACTATGTTAAGCGTATATTTTATAGGATACTATATCGTAGATATCTATATATATAAAAGGACTTGTGCTGACTGACTGAGGTAAGACGCACGCAGAGCCGTAACCGCTGATGGTAGAAACGTGAAATTTGGGCAGATGTTTATTTTCATATTCTGGACATCCACTAAGAAGGGAATTTTAAAAATATTTTATTGAACACGTGTTTCGTGGTTTTTTTGGATTCCCTCCTAATAAGCGGGCGAAGCCGCGCGCGCCCTCTAGTAGTGTATATATAGCTAGCGGTCCCCGTGGGCGCCATATCGTACATGATTACTTATTTCATTTATACCTAGGCGTGTATAACCCATGGCAAACCCGGTTCCTCCCACCTAAATCCCTATACCGATTGAGTTCCGTGATTTAAAGTTCATATTGCCCCATCACCCCCTGTAACAAACATCGAAAGTCGCTTAAAAATCGGTTGAGCTTTCCCAGAGATTAGCCTGAACAAACCAAAAGATAGACATGCGGTTATTCTTGAACCTACTAAGTAAGAAAAGAACGTTATTGATTCGACTATATATTTGCTACCTCAGTACTTTTGACTGGGTGAACCGATTTTGATGATTTTTTTTTATTTGAAAGCTAGTGCTACCCGTGTGATTCACTTTATTTTGGTCTATTTCTGACAATGGTATCTATGAGAAAAGCGCATAAGTGTTAAATTTGCATTAGGTATGCGCGCGGCAAATGGATGAATAACTGTTTTTTTTTTGTTCGGTTTTGGTTATGGGATCCGGTTGAAATAAAAAAAAGCTTTTTTTTAGGTAAAAAGTATAATTATACTGTAATAGCAAGGGAAAAGGTAGTTAAAATTGGCGTAGTACGGTTTACTTTTCGTCAGAATTGAGTTTTCTTATCATTGTATTTCTGTTCAACCGACTTCAAAAAAGGGAGAGGTTTTCAATTCGTCCGAATATTTTTTATGCACGTTCTTGTCAATATATCAAAATGTTAGTTTGCAAAAAAATTATACCTAATTAAAATTGAAGTTTTATATAGAACAAACACAACCTACTCGTAAGTATACTTTCAAGATCTACCTATCACTTAAAATTGTAAAATTAATAATTTTTTTACAAAAAAAAACCGACTTCGACAATATACTAAAGAGTGAAAAATAAATTTACTTAACATAGTATACACAAGTAAAACGTACTTAGATTTCGTTAAACAAAAATAATTAAAGAAAAATTTTAAAATTTTAAAGTCGGTGCATGCATAAAACGTGAAGCTTAAAAAAATATATTACATATATAACATTTGATATTTAAAAATATTTCAACTATTCAAAATATTCCACGCAAAGTAAGCAATGTTCTACAAAACAAATTAGTTCAACGTCTGAGGTAATTTACCGGGACCTATTTCTTTGCTAAACGACAGCCTTTGTTAATGAATGCGAAAATGGGTGTCCCAAATGCGATGCAACCTTTTAACGTAGACGAATGGCTGGTGTCAGGAATTGACGCTGGCGTCTTGAATTGCTGCCGTGACCTTGGAGGCTTCTCATTTACTTCATTGTAGTCCACTATCAGAATAAATAATTAGATAGGTAAAATAATTTAAGAAAGCCCTCTTTAAAAATAAGTATGCTCCTTACCAAAAAATCATACAATAATTTTGTTTTAGTGATATATTTTTTTAGAGACATGGTTGGGTGTATTCACAAGGTAATATGTTTTTTTAAAGAATAATTATAAACTATTAATTGAGAAAATGAAAAAAAAAAAATGATTTCTATCCATCTGCCATCGTCTAATTTCATTGTCAAATTCTCGTAATGAAGAGAAGTGAAAAGAATAGTCAGGTCCATTAATATATCAGCTCAATGGTAATATATGAGAATCTATATTTTAAATATAATATATGAGGAAAAACTACTAAGCATTCCTTGAAAATACTATGGGTTGCAGGGTGAGTAGCTGAGAACAGCGGCTCTGACTTGACCCAAGTGTGTCAAGTTTAGAAATACCTATTTTAACGCTCATCTCCACTTTTTTCTCTCTCTACCCAAATTTAAAAATTCTTTTTATAGTTATGTTCTAGAAATGAAATAATAGCTTTAGATAAACCAACAACTTTTAAAAACTATCTAAGAGAGATTTGGCTGTTGTACCTCCCCTTTCTAGTTATATCGCGTATAAATTAACTTTAAACATATTCCTGGTCAGTTCGAAATACTAGTTTTCTTTAAACTATGTTTTTTTAGAGATATTTTTACTAAGAAATTGTAATATACTTGGATAGGGAGTAGTAACATTGCATTCGTACTGTAAAACGTTTATTGGATAAAAAAATAACGTAAGAAGACGGGGACACAAGTTGAAAATATTAGCCTACTTACATTATTACATACATTACAGAAACTATAGAATGTACCATTGTTATACGGTTTAGGCTTCTATAATCTATATATATAAAAGGACTTGTGCTGACTGACTGAGGTAAGACGCACGCAGAGCCGTAGCCGCTGATAGTAGAAACGTGAAATATGGGCAGATGTTTATTTTCATATTCTGGACATCCACTAAGAAGGGATTTTGAAAAATTTTAACCCTAAAGGGATGAAATACGGGTTGAAAGTTTGTATGGAAAAAAATTTTAATCTGTACCGATTTTTATAAAATTTGAAATTCAGACTCTTAAAAATATTTCATTACGTGTTTCATGGTTTTTAAGAATTCACCCCCTAAGGGTTCAAATAAGGGATTGAAAGTTTATATGGAAAAATCTTTAAATTGCCACCGATTTTTATAAAAATTTAAATTCAGACTGTTAAAAATATTTTATTGAACACGTGTTTCGTGGTTTTTTTAGAATTCACTCCTAATAAGCGGGCGAAGCCGCGCGCGCCCTCTAGTAATGAATAATATCTGGTCTGGATGAGGAAATAGCATGGATCAGGAAATTTTTATTGTGTCAAACTATTTGTTATTTTTATTTCGTTTTAGGGTTCCGTACTGTAAAAGGAAAAAAATGAAGCCTCATAGGATCACTTTGTTCTTTGTGTATCCGTCTATCCATGTATCTCTAGATTGTGTAAAGGTATCAATAATTAAGCTTGCTCTAAGTCTGCTTGACTAAAAGTTGGTTTTTTTTTGTGCTTCAAGGGGCCATAAATATTTGATATTATTTCAGCTTTATAATCATCACGTAAAATATTGTCAAATATATTTACACTACAATATTTAATATATATATTCATATAGTATATTAAAATATGTATTTTAATCTTATACACTGTTCTAATTTAATTTATTGTTTAAGTTTCCTTATTTGTTAAATAAAATATGAAATTGTAAATTAAAGGTGTAATTAGGAAATATAAAGAGAATTTCATATAACAATTGAATAAGGTTTAGATGGGTCCCAGGTCTTTTGTAATATAGGAGACACAAATAGAGAAGAAATTTTAGTTGTCGGTTTGAGGTTTATGCACGAGTTAATTTGTGACGTCTAGAAAATGTCGACACGCATATTTGCTTATTGAACTAGAAAATACGATTTCGTTGAATTGGCAAATTGGTTATGATTTAATGCAGGTAATTCAAGCATGGTTTAAGGTAAGTATAGAAATACAAGTTACATTAAGTTATATTTTTGTAGTTAAATATAAAAGCTGCTATATATTTATATATCTCTTAATTCAATATTAGGCCAGGCCAGTCGTGGCGCAAAGGCACAAAATGTGACTGCAAGATCGACTGGTTGTGAGTTAGATTACCTACTCGAGGATATTAAATATTTATGTAAATTTATATTTTCATTTTTTCGCTCTAATGTCGAGGCAAAGCGCGCAGTTGAGTTCTGCCACTCAACACTCAACGCCTCCAGATTTTTGGCGAAAAGTAAAGAATGGAGTGTCTTAACACAAGGTTCTCTCTGCTTACTCTGCTGTGTGCGAGATACAGCGTGAAGCTGTTCAATTTTATGTATATATCAGAGATACGCATATTCTTAAATCATATTCAAACACGGATTTAATCTTATAACATCAACCATATCACCATCATTTTTAGGGAGAGAGGACTTAGTGCTAAGACATTACACTCCCCACTTTACGCTGGAATCAGGCATGAATAACGGAATTTAACCTACTCGACAAAAGATCGAAGATATAATAAATATTTCATTTCCCCGATTGGAAATCAAACTCGCCATAGATTTATCGCGAATACAGCCACACGCTTGTGGCCCTGCTCCACTACTAGTCAGTTATTAAAATAAAAATCAAATCAGCTTCACCCTGTATCCCGCACACAGCAGGGTAGGCAGAGGGAACTTAGTGTAAGACACTCCGTACCCCACTTTCTGCCGAATTCTGGAGGCATTGCGTGTTAAGTGGCAGGACTCAACGCCACGCTTTGCCTCGACACCAGAACGAAGAAATGGATATATAAATTTAAGTAAATATTTCCTCCCCTCGAGTGGGGATCGAACCCACAACCAGTCGGTTTTACAGTCACACTTTGTGCCGCTGCGCCACGACTCGACGAGCCTCAAAAAAAATTATAAATCTTCTAAAAAAATGCAATCAGATATTCAAATTAAAAAAAAATTACAAACTTACGTTAAGTAAGCTTCCATGACGCATTCCATTTCGAACAAAACATTTTCTATATATGTATAATCATTCCACACAACCGTATTTGGAAGGATAAGTGTATGAGAACACGCTTAATTCAAAGAAAATGACATTCAAAATGTTTAGCTTTCTGTCAGAACAATACGTTCAAATGTGACCTAGTTATCGCGGACCGTAGCGTGCTGGTCATTCATATTTTGCCCTTATTGCATAAGGGATAAGAGTCAAAATTGTACTCTATCCGACTTCCGAGCTTGTAAAGCTTGGCTTTTTGCTTCAATAGTCTATTCCGCTTTCGTTCCGTCATAACGCGTACTGGAGTGGAATGAGTATGGGTATATTCGAGTTCCCCACCAGCAAGTAGTTCGATAATAATGTAAGGAACATATTTAAGCATTTACTTAATTATATATGGAGGTCAGTCGTGGCTCAGGAGCACAAGCATGTGGCTGTGAATGTGATAGGTTGTGGATTCGATTCCCACTTGGGGAAATGAAATATCTAATATTTCCATTTCTTCTATCTTTTGTCGAAGTAAACCACTTTCTCCAGAATTAGGTAGAAAGTGGGGGCCAAAGTGTCTTAGTGTCTCAAAACTAGACTCCCTCTGCCTATTCTACTACGTATGGGATGCACGCGAAGCTGAAAAAAAGAACTAAAGTATAAAAGACTAATATAGTAGAAGAGCCCACAATGCTGCATCGGAACTTACTCGGGCGTCATAGAGACCTCCTTTTGGGTTGCGAAGCTTACATAATAAAAAGAAAAAATGTCCTTATTAAAAAAACGTATAAAAATTTTGAACGTAGCGGGATTTGAACCCGCGCCTCTTTGGAAACCGTCCAAGCGCTCTGATTAACTACCTAAGCAATACGTTCTCATCGAGCTACGTCGAAATTCTTGTACGCTTGTTACAACTTATTATGTTGTTAATATCTCTGTAGGGAGATTTTAACAAATTTCCGCTACCCAAAGATTATTACTTAGAATTATCGTTTGGCAAGAGAGAATATTATTTTTTAAGTATTTCTTTCCTAAGTGTGCAATAACACTTTAAAAATGTAAAAAATATTAAATATATTAACGCGCGGGTTCAAATACCCGCTACGTTCAAATTTTTATACGTTTTCTTAAAAAGTATTTTCCTTTCCTAAGTCTGGAATAACACTTTAAAAACGTTAAAAAAGAAAAAATGTCACATAATATATACCTTTTGATCGGTGGGGGGAGCGGCTATAGATTTTCAAAAATGTAATAAAAACAACTGTTGCATGGAAATACTTGAGCGTATTACATATATTAATTAATCCATGTCCTACGTATTCTAAAAAATGTAAGTATGTCAATCTGATTGTGTGAGAAGTGGTCGTAGTCCTTACTTACTTGATATTTTTTTTATTGTTAACCCTTGTTAACAATAAAAAAATATCGAGCGTCTTAGATTTCTTTAGTTTAGTTACAATAACATGAACTATAATATCTGCTGTCATTTATTTATTTTTTTATCAAAAAAAAAAGAAAAAAAAATTACAGATATTGATATAAAATATTTATCGAAAGAAGAAATTGAATTCTAAAATATAAAGACATTAATGTAAAATTAGAAAATGTCGTCTAACTAAAACTATATAAAAGTATTTATCTCCGAAACAGCCCACATTTTTTAAATGTAAAAGAAATCTACACGATAGCTTTTGCAGAGCTTTACCATTAACTCTATCCGACTGTTTCTCAGGGGCCTGAAACTTGAAATGTTTTATATGTTTTTTATTTTTATTTTTTTATCAGCTTCACGCTGTATCCCGCACACAGCAGGGTAGGCAGAGGGAACCTAGTGTTACGACACTCCGTTCCCCACTTTCCGCCGCATTCTGGAGGCATTGCGTGTTGAGTGGCGGAGTTCAACGCCGCGCTTTCCTTTACCTATCCTACTAATATTATAAATGCGAAAGTTTGTGAGTATGTATGGATGTTTGTTACTCTTTCACGCAAATACTACTGAACCAATTACGATGAAATTTGGTATGTAGGTAGCTGAAGACCCAGAATAACATATAGGCTACTTTTTATTCCGGAGTTCCCACGGGATTGATTCCTAATTGAAAATAGATACATTTATTGCTTCTGAAAACTGAATGCTCTCAGAGTCAAACGTTGAAGGTACCAGACCTACATTTGGACACGCCATGTTTTTCTCATGGGCAGCTCTATGTGGCTTGCTCACATGTTTCCAAAGCGAAAAATCTACATGTTTATGCTGAAGGAAAAAAATCGTTAAATATAGTTTATAGGTGCATACTGCAGTAGCTACCAATAGACCTATGATTAGAGCTTTGCAATACTTAGTTACCATATTTCTTTTGTTGATAACATTGTTACGTTATCATAGGGTTTCCACGCGGACGAAGTCGCGGGAGGCCTCTAGTATATTACTATTATACCTTTCGTTCCTACGCTTCCGCTCTGCCGCGTACAATTTAGTTATTTCTGGTCAGTTCGTTCCTATATTGTAAAAATGGTTAACCTAGAAACAAAGAGAAATACAGACCGAAAAAAAATAAAAAAAATACTTTTAACTTATTTTGCCATATCATTTTCTATTAAGAGAGTAAATTGTGTTAGACCGACCAAATGACTGAACTTGACCCTCTTCATTGTAAGTAGAATATATAAGTCATTGCATAGATACGGTAAGCCTTCGCTACTATATGCGATAATACAGAATTTACCTACAATTTTTATATATAATTATTCCAATCTCCCAATATATGTATAGAACTGACCCATGTCAACGTCAACCTTTAGTTAATAGTTTATATCTTCCCTTATTGTTTTTAAATGTAGTCGGTAACTCAATAAAAAGGAGTATATTATAAAGGGTCTAACAAATTTTACCTTTTTACCTACTATACATAAGTATATATTATGATTTTAAACATTTTTAAAGTGTTATTCCACACTTAGGAAAGAAAAATATTTATTTAGAAAACGTATAAAAGTTTGAACGTAGCGGGACTCGAACCCGCGCCTCCTGGAAACCGACGAGGTCCTGGTCCTGGTTTTCTAAATTAGTATATATTATATTATGATTTTCATAGGTATTGTCTACTGTAAGTAGATTGTATTAATAATTTGAAACTTTTTGTAAAAATTAAATAATAAATAATATTGGATTTTTATATAAATAAATTTCAATTCTAACAATATGTAGGTACCCGTATGAGATTAAAAAACGCGTTTATTTCTTAGGTGACCTTGAAAATGGCAAATTTTATATTTCCCATAAAAGTGTGAGTTTATTTTTTTGAATCCCAAATTCTTCTCTTACGCATTAAATATTACTTCTACAAGAACTTTTAATTTAAGAGTAAACAAGTTTCTCGTGGAAGTGTGTCTTATTTGTTCTATTAACCAAATTAAAAAAAAAATGCTAAATTTAGAACAATTGATACAAAGCTTATGCACTGCAAATAAATATATATTATTTTAATTATTACATCAAAATAGAAAAGTAATAAAACTAATATATTGCTACGAGAAATTTTTACCTCCATACCTATGTTTTAAGTTCGAAAGTAGCTCTGACTGTCTGTCTGTGATGCAATCAGGGCCAAACCGCTGATCTGAATGTGATAAAATGTCATACAGAAATATAAAACCTTAACCTTAAGCCTTAATGTTTTATAAAAATATTGTCCTTTAAAAAATCTATTAAAAAGTCTGCGATATTATATGTTTATCTCGGAAGGTTAAGCTTCAGTAACCATTTTAATATATTTAATTTAAATTTAAATTTATTGGATTACTGTTAAAGCATTTTATATAATTGAGGCCAGTTATGGCGCAGGGGCACAAAGTATAACTATAAAATCGACTGGTTGTGGGTTCGATCCCCACTCCGACCCGCACGGTATGACCGAACCGAACAGGCAGACGACGTTAACAGTTTTGTAAATTTTCATATATTTTCTATGTGCTGTTCATTATTATGTGGTTGTTTGTTAGTATATTATTAATTTTTATTTTTCTTTGGTTCTTCGCTTATTAGAGCAGTAGATTAGTTAGATTTTTTAAAATTTCTTTTATTGAATATTTTGTTAGTACGATGTATCTACTAGCATATATTTTATTATTTTTGCAGCGCTCATATTTTTATGGCGTTCATTATTATTGTTATTTGGCTATGTAAGACTAACTAAAGAAATAGACCGCAATATTATATAGCCTATAGTACATAATATGTCTATCTCTTACGGACAACGCACAGTAACCATTTTTGTGTTTAAAATAGAGAAGGGATTATCCCTTCTATTATGCGAAACTATTTTTAACTGTTTAAGTTATAAAAATCAAATTAAATCAGCTTCACGCATACAGCCCCTGCTAGGCAGAGAGAACCTAGTATTAAGTAACTCCATTACCCACTTACGGCCGAATTCTGGAGGCAGTTGTGCCTCTGAGTCGCGTTTACAGTCACAGTTTGTGCCCCTGCGCCACGACTGGCCTCGATTATAATTTTAAACCTCAATAGACCCGCTAACCCGGAGTAATATATTCTAATTCTTATTACACCTGCGGTAACCATAAAATCTTCCACAAACTTTATTTACATAGCATTATACATGTAAAACCACTGGTTAACTAAGAAATATTAATATATTCACAATTATTCAAATGATTGGAACATTTGAATAATTGTGAATAAATCCTCCCTGTTGTTTATGCGTGAAATTTTATTATGCAAAATCCTTTTAAAATGTCACATCCTTAATCTACGTTCAGACAGTTTGACGGTTTTCTGAAATACTCTACCTCCAAACCTTTAGCCCCAGCAAAATATATAAGTTTTATAGTAAACTAGAAATATAATTTCAAAACGGGTTTTCTTGAGCTAATATAATATATAATAATATTTTCTAAGTTATACCTACCTACAGTTAAGTTAAAAAAGTTAAGAATTTTTTTAGCTTCTTCTGAAGTCCTTATGTATATGTTAACAAAGTCCGCAAGTTCTATCGTAATTAGTTTACAGATATCTATGTATTAGTAGATAAATACCTGATTTAAGTAGTCAAACTATTGTTAATTTTTAAAGTATAATATTTTATTCTAATAAATTTGGACGTTGTGCCCCTAAAATAAATACCCTTCTGCAGGTAATTGATGCGACGCGTCTGGTTCACGTGGCATTCTATTTTAACTTTAGATAACAGCTGCAATGGTTTGAAATATTAGATTTTGAGTTATATTTTAGATATTTTTTTAATAATAAATATATTCTAATATGCTATAACATCTGGAGGAACCAGTCTAACTGTAGATTATGTTTAAAGAATTTATTCTCAAAAAGAAATACAATTTCACTTACATGAGAACAATACAATAAATGTAACAATTTACATCGCCTTACAAGTGCCCAGTTAACGAAATAAAATATTAATCATAGTTTTTAATATTTGCAATTTGTTTATTCGCTGTAAAAATTGGTATTCTCTAAAATATATTTTGACAGTTTAGACTTAAATTCGTTAACTGAGCTTACATTTTTCACAGATGCGGGTAATTTATTATAAAGTTGTGCTCCATCAAAATTAATATTTTTCTTAGCAAGTTTGGTTCTTATTTTTGGAAGAACTAGTAAGCTCGCTCTACGACCGCTACGTTTACTGTTTTGTTTTATAAATGTTAAATTAGAACGTATCAATTTACTTATATTTTTCTTTATAAAAATACAAGAATTATATACATAAAGTTGTCGCAGATTCATTATGTTTGTTTCTTTGTAAAGTTCAGTTGTTGGTGTCAAAGTTGGATATCCAAAAAGTATTTTAATTATTTTATTTTGTTTTCTTTGAAGTGCTTGTAATTTTGATCTATCAGTATTACCCCAAATTTCGATTAAGTACAATAAATGTGATTTTACTAGAGAATTGTAAATATTATATTTGATTTTTTTAGGTATGCATTTTGAAATATTGATTAGTGAACCAATTAAAGAAGAAAGTTTTTTATTTATGTAATCTATTTGATATTTAAAAGTTAAATGATTATCTATACGTAAACCTAAGTACTTTTCACAGATTTTTTGTTCGATTGGAAAGTTATCAACAGTGAGTGGATCATGCGGTGCAATAATTTTATTCTTAGTTTTAAATATAATGTAACAAGTTTTAGAAGCGTTAATGGTTAACAGGTTATGGTTGAACCATTTGTGTAGAGTATCTATATCTTGTTGAGCTTGAGCAGTT
>JAATLQ010031825.1:0-12230 GCA_013421005.1 Heliconius erato x Heliconius himera
CAAACCCAAGACCCCCCCGCCCCCCTACAGTGCTTACGTAATACTTGAACGGCCCCTAAGGTAAAAGATGTAAAAAAAAAAATGCTTTATTTTATTTTCAAACTGACAGTGTGGATATTGCTTAAAGTTTCCTTTTAATCACGAAGGTTTCAAATTAGTCACTGTCCTACATAAAGAACTGCACAAAATTTAGTTTTTTAATATCTATTTAGCGTTTTTTAGTATTTATTTTATGATTATTAATATTTTGTTATTGTCAAGAATTGCTCACGTTGAATGTTTTTTTCATTTTGTAATACGTTTAATCAGCAATGAATACTTTTCTACTGTGAATTGTCCAAGAAGTGACTAACAAGAATTTATTTCGCTAATTATTTCATAATGCGATAAAATTAAGCTACTTTTTTATTATTTTGGGAAAGAATATAAACATATCTGTTAGATAATAGGAGATGATTTGGTTTTAATACTTGTTTTTGTTAGTTCTGGTAGATCATAGTCTGTGACGTAAAGGAATTCTTTTCGCCATATGTTGAAAGAAAACTTAAGTATTTTTTAAATTTATGATATAATTTCAATAGTATATTTAGGTAGTTAATAATATACTCTTTAATATCAGAGTAAATATAAGCAATTTTATGATATGCCAAAATAATATTTCTTATTCGTCACAGGGTCATTTTTTCTGAAATACACAGACATACATATACAACTTTGACATAATAACCACGAAGCTGTCAATACTTATTTAAAATTATTACCAAATTGCAAAAGCACCGTAAAACAGGCTTTTAAAAATTCGTTGGGTAAAAGCCAAATATGTATTATTATAATTGGGAACCAGTGTGTATTTACTTATATTACACTAGAGGGCGCGCGCGGCTTCGCCCGTTTATTAGGAGTGAATTCTAAAAAAATCACGAAACACGTGTTCAATAAAATATTTTTAACAGTCTGAATTTAATTTTTTATAAAAATTGGTGGCGATTTAAAGATTTTACCATATAAATTTTCAACCCCTTATTTGAACCCTTAGGGAGTGAATTCTTAAAAACCTTGAAACACGTGTTAAAAATCGGTGCAGATTAAAATTTTTTTCCATACAAACTTTCAACCCCTATTTCATCCCTTTAGGGTTAAAATTTTTCAAATTCCCTTCTTAGTGGATGTCCAGAATACGAAAATAAACATCTGCCCAAATTTCACGTTTCTACCATCAGCGGTTACGGCTCTGCGTGCGTCTTACCTCAGTCAGTCAGCACAAGTCCTTTTATATATATATATAGATAATATAAATAAAAAATAAATAAATCAGCTTCACGCTGTATCCCGCACACAGCAGGGTAGGCAGAGGGAACCTAGTGTTAAGACACTCCGTTCCCCATTCTGCCGAATTCTGGAGGCATTGCGTGTTGAGTGGCAGAACTTAACGCCGCAATATTATATATTTTTAATTAGATTTAAATAAAAGTGTTTTAATGAAAAGGAAGTGAAGAAACTATTTAATAAAATATATTTGTTTATATTGGATTTTATTTAGAGTGGATTTTGAGAAAAGTATATTAATATCACGCGGGGTAACATAAACAAGGCATTTCCTTAAACGGGAATCGAACTCACAGTCATCGTGACTCGCGTTTTACTCTCAGACGTTGTCCCAGTATATTCTTTAGTAATTAAAAGACAAATATTTAGTAACGATACTATACAAGAGCTTAATCGGTTGTTGTGTTTTAAATTGTACATCTTAGACCGCTATTAATACGTCATCCTATAAAACCTTGAATAATGGTAAAATGCATAACCGATACAGTTAAAGCAATTCAGTATAATTATACTTCCTTAATTAATCTAATATTTTTATAATTATCATCGCATATCATATATATATATATATATATATATATATATATATATATAGCAGTACAGAGCGAACTTAATGCTGAGACACTCCGTTTCTCGCGCAGCGCCCAATTTTCTAGACTGTATTACCAACCAGAGCGAGGAAATGAAAATAATTCAGTTCCCCAAGTGGGAATCGAATTCACAATCGTTGCGTATAGTCAGACGTGGTGCCTATGAGGATGACAAGAGAAAAACAATAATATTATGCATTCATATGCATAATATTATGCATATGAATGTATAATATAATTCAAGAACCAGGTCGTTTTAGAAGAGTTACATGGAGACACAGGTCCAAAATAGAGGCCTCCCTTAGAATAAAATAAATAATATAATATTATGAAACGGCGTATTGCCTAGGGCCCAACATCAACGTGGTGCTAAGAGGGTAGAGAGGTGTACACTAGTTTTACCACCGCTTTCTCAAGTTTTGAGCGGGTTTCCCCGCTATTAATGCAGATTGAGCACTTCCATCCTTAGCATATAGCTAAGTATAACTCTTGCTCTCCACTCTGCCGGACAATCAAGGCAAGCCAGAGCTGGACGACAGATTACAGTACCCCTCTGGAGGATCCAGGTCCGTGGGATTGCCACTCCTCAACAACTCACCACAGGCCGTCGCCACAAGTGGGTAATGCTGGTTGGCTAAAGTTACAATTGAGTAGTTCATAATTAAATGGTAATAATACAAAATGTATGAATAACATTTAAAATATTATCAAAATATAATGTAGACTAGTTCTTATAAACAAAACACATCTATTATGACATTATAATAACATGCACGGACAAAAATACTGTTAGAAATGAGTTCAACGAACGTTTTAGTTTATATGGTTTTAGTTTACAGATTTCGACATGTTGTGCTGTTGTATTTTTTTTAAATCAGCTTCACGATTTATTCCGCACACAGAAGAGTAGGCAGGCCTAGTGCTAAGACACTCCGTTACCCACTTTCCGCCTAATTAAGTGGCGGAACTTAACGCTTTGCCTCGACAACAGAGCAAAGAAATGAAAATATAAATTTAAATAAATATTTGATTTACTCGAGTGGGGATCGAACCCACAACCAGTTACGTTTACAGGCACATTTTGTGCCCCTCCGCCACGACAGGCCTCTGTTGTTTTACTTAGATTTTTAATGGTGGACTAATTCATCAATTGACCTATTCTAAGCAATTTTTTTTTCTTATTAATATGTATAAAATATTACGAAAAAATGTAGTTCCTTAAGACTAGGTTTCCTCAAACTACAGTGCTAGAACCGGGATACGTAAAGCAATTTTTTTATATTATATATAATTATTTATGTAAATACAGACTATTGTAGCTAAGCTACATTTAAATCATATTATGATATTGAACTTGCCGTCGAGTCACGATCCACTTTCGTAATAGAAACGTTACTGACACAACCAGTCTGAATGCGAATTACAAATTATATTAATATAGCACTCTAGGCACGGTAGCGGTGGGTTTACTTGTATTATTAGTAGTAGATTCAATTATTAAATGCCTTACTGATGTTAAAATTAAAAAAATTGCCGCCTCGTGGCAGGGTCTCACCTAACGTTGCCAAATGGCCGGGAAATGCGACATTGTCCAGAAATTTTGCATGTTACCCCATGCCCAGTAATTTTATTTGGTTGTCCCGAAATTCGTGAATACTAGTTTCATTCAGGAAAAGTTAAATATTTAGGTCTTGAAGAGATATTTTAAAAATTGTAATTATATAGTTTACGTAATTAAAATTAATTTATTGTCTAGGTAGATTAAAACTGGCTAAAACTGTTAATCCACAGAAATATCCGGGAAGTGATATGAAATCTTAGTCTCGCTACAAATGCGATGAATGTGTATCCGATCCCCACTCAGAAACTACATTAACATATTATAATGTTTCTTGCATCGATGAGATAGGGAACGGCGTTGGGTTCCGCTACTTCACATGCAGTTTATCGAAAATGGGCGGAAAGTGACAAACTAGATACTATGTTATCTTTGTTACCGTCAGTTCAAATTCATAAAACTATTAAAGAGATATTGTATATTCATTTATTACAAACATTTTATAGGGCATTCTTTGGGTCTGAGACAAAGACATGGCGTTGAGTGTAATAAGTGTTGTGACTGTAAAAACCACATTCGTGCTTATAAATGACGGCATATAACATTTTAAATATTATTTTATATGATTTAAGTATTGCTTGGTCTATACCAATACGTGGATGATCTGAGAAACTATATATAAATTGAAAAGAAATGTTACTGATCGACTTCTATAAGTCGATCAGTAACATTTCTTTTCAATTTATATATAGTTTCTCAGATCATCTACGTATAGCAGGGTAAGCACAGGCAACCTAGTGTTAAGACACTCAGTTCCCCAAACGCCGCACAATTTTCGTATGGATGAATAATGTAAATATAAATATTTAACCAGGCGAGGATCGTATCTACAACTATCAAATTTAATCTAAGACGGTTTCTAATATCTATTAAAACATTTTTTTATAACCACCTTCACGCTGTATCCCGGTAACGAAAGGTAAGCAGAGGTTAAGCCACTCCGTTCCGCATTTTGCACCGAGTTCTGAAGGTGTCGCGCTTTGCCTCGACACCAGAACGAAAAAATTAAATTAAATAATATTTTCAATATTAAATATTTCATTGCCTCGAGTGTGAATCGAACCCACACGACGTGACTAGCGTTACTATATAATCTATATACCTAATTTCATTTTACAACTACTAATACACGTAATAAGTGAAAGTAAAAACAAACACATTCAGTAACATTGTTATAAAATATTTACAACCATTTAAGACCGCGAGCCGTTAGCAAATCTAGATATATTTTCTTGGAGAGCTGGATTTTAGCTTTGAACAGACTGATATGTTCGTGTGTTTTTTATTTTTTTTTAATTTTTCGGGGCAAATGTTTTTTGTAAATTAAAATTTTTGGGGTGGCACCAGACTATGCTGGTGCATTAAACTTTATAAAAGGAGAACGGTGTATCTTAACATTATTACTGTATGTATTTAATGTATTTCAAATATAAAACACAGATTCACATTAAAAGTTGATTCAAATAAATGAATATATTAATTTACATTTCACGTAATGATAGAGAGCGTAGTGTCTTATCATTATTAATATATCTCTGCTTATCCCACAAAATCAAGAATATGAGGAAAAAAGCTAAAATTTTTATAAATATTGCACGTTTTTATTATATCATACAATACAATTACGTATGATAAAAAAACACGAAGTGTAGACTTTACTAATTAACGATTTTGGTATTTCTCTCCACAAATGTTCTAGTAATTGCGTGTAATTTTTTAAATTATATTATTTATTTAAAATTATATATTTAAGTGCCTTCTTTAATGCTAATGTTTCTAAAAACCTTCAGAAATATTTAATACTGTTAAAATTATAATTTATTTGCCATATTTAATAATAAACACAAATGGAAGTTTGCTTTCTTTTTACAATGTTAACAAAAATATTAAATTTGTTCTAGATATATGTTGTAGGGTAGATAGAAAAAATATAAACATTCTTTCGAATGTCATTTGAACCCACGATTATTTTACGTATTGAGAAATATTTTAACTGAGCGAAATTTTATGATAATATTTTTTTTATTTAAAATAACCTTTTTTCATTCAAAAAATTTCGGGAGTGAAATATGTATATAATAAATATTTTTAACATTTTAAAAGTGTTATTCCAGTCTTAGGAAAGAAAAATACTTATTTAGAAAAGGTATAAAAACGCTACGTTCATATACGTTCAAATTTTATATACGTTTTCTAAATTAGTAGATTAGTAGATATTAAAAAAAAGCTCAATAATTTTTCTGCTCTACTTTGTACAAAGTTTTATTCATTAAAAGACCACAACAAGAAACAGTGTTCAAAATTTAAATACTACGCTATTTATAAAAAAAAATATTAAATTTTAATCCTACTATTTTGTTTAAAGAAAAATAAGTCACGGATGGTTACACATTCAAATCCTACTCGAGGGAATATTACAAAAAAGTTTCCCTTTTCCTTTTCCGATCATACAACACTTTGGATTCCTTACAGCACCTATTCCAAAAAAAATTGACAACAGTGTCTTAAAACTAGGCCATCTCTATTTACTGCACAAAGTAAATAAACAAATTAAAGTTTTAAGTTACGTATTATATCAAAGCTAAGCTCACCTTTAGTCGGCACGTACTCCTCCAACGACAGACCAACACCGACTGGCAATTACTTTATGTAATGTAATGGTCATACCTTATTGAGAGTTTTACGATATACCGTTTACATTATAATACCACGGATACGATACGATTTTTTATTTAGGAAGTGTTTATGTTATAATTGCTAATGGAAAATTAGTCTTTGGTAGGTTAAATGATGAACTATAAATGTAAATAGCTTAACGCTTTTTCCCACATACCAGGGTAGGCAGACGGGAGCTAGTGGTAAGGCACTCCGCTCCCCACTTTCCGCCCAATTTTATAGAGGTTTGCATGTTGCTAAGCTCAGCGCCGATAGACAAAGGTTCCGTCTGAGCGAGGATACTAAAGTAATTTAAATAATATTTAAGTATATAGAAAAGGACGATCGTTAATCTCGTCTAATTATCCAGTACTCAATCCAACCAGTCTTAGACATGAAAAATACGTTGTTATAAATGATAAATAAAAACGCTACGTTAAAAAAATTGTGTATTATAAATGCTTAAAAATCGTATATTATAATTTTGTCTTGAAGTCCACTTCAACCCGTCTATATCACTATTCGTCATTTTATAAATAATCTTGTTCATATAATTTGAAAGTTGTTTACTTCAAAAGTTCTTTTTAGAGCTTCTAAATATTATTACAATCAATGTCGACCCCGTCGTGGTGCAGTGGCATCTGGCTGATAAACGTAATCGCCACGGATAATTAATAATTTTATTTTACCTCTGTCTATTGCTCAATGCACGATACAGCGTGAAGCTAAAAACAAACTTTTACGAAAGGCTTTTTAATGAAATATCAATAGCAAAATTGTAACTTTTATATAATATTTAAAAAACCGCTCTTTTTGACGATTACTTCTACGATCCAAAACTGCTTGCAAAAGTCTATTTGAATAAACAATATTTTCAAATTTATTCACTGATCAAATTTGAATCGAATTTGATATGCGAATAAATTCATTGTAAATATAAGGTACTAGCGGCTCGCCCACGGCTTCGCCCGCTTAAAATACATGATTATTGATTTAATAAGCAGAATTGATTGACGACTATAATTACTTCTATTATGACTTTTTTACGACATTATCGTCAAAGAATTTTTGATTGTTTTAAATAAAAAAATACGACCATTGTTGATATTTGATATTTATAAAATATACATAAAGCTAATTATTTATTACACGTATATATTTTTGTAACTTTATGTTCTTTTTACCTATATAATATACAGTGTTAAATGTGCTGATGTCAGTGAATAATTTAATTTACTCATTCAGAAACAGCCTTAAATGTTTAATTATTGATTTGAAGGATTCATAATATTCTTTGTAAAATAACTGTAATAATTGCATATTAACTCCTGCACAGTTTTTAAATTAGTTACATATATTATATGAACGAATCAACCAAAAAATCTTTGTATTTACATGATATTTCTTTCAAGATCGTTCTTTATCTCTGTGTTGAATTAATTACGACTTCTTTCAAATGACGATAACTTTTTTTTTAATGAACCGATTTTGATGAACTAAACTTTAGTACTTAAGTTAAGTTAAAACAAAACAATTGATGAAATTTTCAAGTAAATCGGTTCAGTACTTTCAGAGAAAAATGCGGACAAAAATATGTCGACAGACAGACTCACAGACAAGAAATTCAATAAAAATCTTTTTGCTTTCTATTATTATTTTTAAGTGTCCCTCTATCCATTTCAGTCAAAATTACTAAATGTACAGACAAAATATTTTTACTGTCTTATTATATATAGAGATAAGAGACAAATAACTATAAAAATTTGATAAATCGTATTGTGTTATGTTACAAAGTGAGGCTTGGAGATCAACTACAATAATATTTTAGCTTTACGCTGTATCTCGTATATCAGCGTAGACAGAGGGAATCCGGAAACCTAGTGTTAAGACACTTCTTTCCCATTTGTTATTTCCCATTGCGTGCTGAGTGGCGGAATTCAACGCCGTGTTTTGTCTAGTTCCTAGAGCGAGGAAATGAAAATATTCAATATTTAATTCCCTCGAATGGGGATCGAACTCACAGTCATCACGTTTACAGTTGTACGCACGTCCCCTGAGCCACGGCGGCCACAATATTTTACTACACTAATATTTAGTGTACTAATTTTATCAAAATAAAAGCTAAAAAACAAAAAAAAACAATATCTTTGTTATGTTTAAAAGAAGAGTCTTACTTAAATTATTCTGAACATGGCTCAATAATAATTGAATTTAAGATTACAAATTTACAATATTTCAGCCACGGTTCTTGTTGAACCGCGCAAGGTCTCGTGAAGGTTGCAAAGTGAAAATTTTTACTTCGTTTTTATTTTTGCAGATCAGATTCTTGCGTATTAAGTAAGTGAACGAGTAGTAATATGACTCTTTAATTATGTAAAATATTTATATGCAAAATATTGAGGCCGGTCGTGGCGCAGCGGCACGAGGTGTGACTGCAAAACCGACCGGTTGTGGGTTCGATCCCCACTCGAGGAGATGAAATATTTACTTAAATTTATATTTCCATTTCTTCGCTCTGGTGTCGAGGTTAAGCGCGGCGTTAAGTTCTGCGTTGAGAATTCGGCAGAAAGTGGGGAACGGAGTGTCTTAACACAAGGTTCCCTCTGCCTACCCTGCTGTGTGCGGGATATAGCGTGAAGCTAATTTAATTTAATTTTTTATTTATAAATATTGTTAATTGTAATAAAATAAAAAAATAATTGTTTCTTTTGTTAATAATTACAATACTTTTAAAAAATAACGTGCAACATACAGGGGATAAGTTTTTAATTTATTAGGCTTAGATCTATTAATCTTCACGCTTTATAACGCACAAAGAGAACGGAGCGCCAATCGCTAAGGTCTCTACATATGTACCTCTGCCACCTCGTCCATTGTCATCAACCTCTTCATTCTCACTGTGCCATCCTCGCTAGTACCTGCCGTTCTGTGTATCTCTTCATTGCGGATACGATCAGCTCAGCTGAGTCCGCATATTCATTCTTCTTCTGTAATACCCACGTTTCGCTGCCGTATAACAACGTCGGTACCAATACTGCATTGTGTACGGCCAAACGCGCAGCTGTGTGACTGTCTCATCAATGCAGCTAAGTCTCGGTTAGCCCTGTCTCCGGCAGCAATACTTTCAACATATCTGCCATACATACTTCCCAAATATACCACTTCATTAATTTGTTCTAATACTACTTCTTAACTTAAGTATTTTAAGTAGATCTATTAAACCAAAACGTAGCGTTAGATTCTGTGTGTGTGGAGTGGGGTGTTTTTATATAAAGTTCAACATCTTGATTCGATATTTAATAAAGAAAAAACAAACAGAAGCCGTCGTGGCACAAGGACAAAGGCGTGCGACAATAAATTCGACGACTGTGGGTTCGATTCCCACTCGAGGAAATAAAATATTTAATATTTTAACAACACAAAGTAGAGTTCCGCTACTCAACACGCAATGCCTGCAAAACTCGGCGGAAAGTGGAGAACGGAACTGTTTTAATGGGAACGGAGTGTCTTAACACTAGGCCCTCTGTACTTAAACTGCTATTTGCGAGATACAGCGTGAATAAAAAAAACTGTTAAATGCGAGTCGGATCTTGAGAGACGGACATCAAAGTAATCCGGCTCTAAGGGTCGCTTTTTACCTTTTGAGGTACGGAACCCCAAAAAACCAACCAGCTTCACGCTTTTACTTGCCTCAAAAAAGCGGGTAAATATAAGATTTAATAAATACGGTAAATAGCATGCGCGGGCCACATTTTACCTGCAAAATAATCCTTGTATAGATATAACTGTAAAAACTAGAATCAAACATTTTATTTGTTTTAAGCCGATGAATAGATCGTTGACATTTACGAAGAAATATTTATTCGGTTGACAAAATTTTTTAGTAACAATAAAGCAAAAGCAGGTTTAACTTGATCTCGACATAATTGAATCGAAGAAATTAAATTTATTGTAGGATTTCCATAAATAATACAAATTTTGCGATTTAGATTTTTATTTATAATCTTTCTAAAATCTTGTCTTTAACTGCATAGGTTTTGAACTCTACATTAAATATTTAACGAATCATTTTTTTCTGTCGTCGCATAAGATTTATTTATTACTATTGCCGTCCGCAATCTTGTCATCTTCCTTCTATTTAGGTACTAGCTGTTAGGATTGTAACTGGCAGCAAGTATGCAAAGGAGAGAGCGTAATAATAAGACATTTTGCTCCCCGCTTTTCACTCAAATTCGATTTCATTCAAATCCGTTTAAAAAAACATAAATTCATATTCTTTTAGTGTTTTTACATCCCTCTAAATTGTTTTTGCAAATTTACATGTATAAATATTTAGTTCTAAAACAAAAAAGTGTTTATGTAATTCTGCAAACTATTAAATTTAGGACTTTCAAGAAATATTAACAACTTTCAATCCTAAAATTTTATTATAAGAGTATTTGGAATTCTCAATAAAAAAATTACAAATCCCTGTATCAGATATAAAAGTAAGGGCGCGGCGGTTTGAAAGTAACAAAAATGCTCTGTGGTTAGCCGCCACGCGCTGCCAGCTTGTATAAAATAATTTTATTTATATAATTGTAAAGACAAAAGGAAAAATTTACCCCAAATTGGCCGCCGTTGTGTAACTTCTTCACAATACGCCGCGATTCACACTACGCGGGTTTCCAAGGCTGCTTTTCACGATTGTGAGTTTGAAGAGATCAACCGAAGAACCTACCTTACAGTCTAGAAATTATTATTTGTTCCCAAATTTAAGAAAAAATCTCCGTGAGAAGTGTCTGCACCCCTTTCATTCTATAGGTTAGCGAGCAACCTCGAGAAACACTAACTTCTCGCCAGAAAAGCTTCGTGTTTTCTCTGAAGCTCGTTAACTTTTCGTCTCTTTCATTCTCTGCCTTTTCACGTTTCATCTTTATCAGTACTTTCGTTTGGTGTTTTTGCAGCTTATACTCTTTCTTTTTCATTTCTTCCATACTTTTATCCTTACCTGAGGCTTTATAATCCTGCCATGCTTTCTTCTTTCTTTCTATAGCATCTTGCACTTCATCATCCCACCATTCGTTGCGCTTTTTGGTAAAGCCTTCTTTCCCTTTAATAGACTTAGATCAAGTCTAATCGAAAAAAATGTAAGAGGTCTTAGAACAAAAACACATGCTTTCTTTTGTAATCTTAGTAGGACCAGATATGATCTAATAATTTTAACTGAGACTTGGCTAAACTGTGGCATTTTAAGCTCAGAACTTTTTGATGATAACTATGTTGTCTTTAGAAGGGACAGAGAGGAATCAAGAACTATGACTAAGAAGGAAGGTGGTGGAGTCTTAATAGCTGTATCAAAATTCATAAGATCTAAACGGCAGTTTTCATTTGAGACCGACAATGAAGACTTGTGGGTAACTATCGATCTTGGCACACCATTGAAGCCCTTTTTTATAGCCTTCTGTGCTGTCTACTTGCCACCTCCAGTACTAAGATCAACTCTTCAGACTTTTATAGACAATGTTTCAAATATCAACGAACAAAATACCTGTCATAAATGTATAGTCGGTGACTTTAACTTGAGTAATATCAACTGGGAATTGGTAAAAAATCTGACGCTTATTACACTTCTCCACTTAACAACGACCTTTTGGATTTTCTTAACTTTCAACAACATAACCATATTGTTAATGGCATGAATAGAACCTTGGATTTGGTACTCTTAGACTTTCCATCTCCATCTATTGTGTCACAAGAATGCCTTACAACAAACAATAGTTTAGCTATAATTTCTACAAAGCAGACTACCAGACGACTTGACGATTTCCAACCTCCTGAACAGGCCGGGTTTCGAAAAGGCTACAGTACCGTAGACCACATCCACACACTACGACAAATTGTACAGAAGACCGAGGAATATAATCGCCCTCTGTGTCTCGCGTTTGTGGACTACGAAAAAGCCTTTGACTCTATCGAAACCTGGGCTGTTCTCGATTCTCTGCAGCGATGTCAAGTCGATTGGCGGTATATCGAGGTGTTGAAATGTTTATATAAAGCCG
>JAATLQ010031826.1:0-12230 GCA_013421005.1 Heliconius erato x Heliconius himera
ACTAGGAATAATAAAATAAAATCTAATCCTCTTGAGATTCATTACTATAGCAATAAGAGCAAACCATAACCGCGTGTTCCAAACAAAAATATTTTTTGCAAGTAAGGCAGTTGTAACGCGTTTTACGGTTTTTTTTCGAACTACAAAAGCTACAACGACCTTTGCCCAAGTTGTTAGCGGTACCTGATGATTCTGGACCGTCTAGTTTGCAGATTTCAGCACACCTTTGTCGTATCGTTGCAAATATCACCTGCTTCTTTCAAGAATTTAGCTTCACCTTTTACGCCTGGTTGTTCAGTCACTATATTCCGTCCACGTCTTCTGCCCATCACCGACGGAGCAGTTTTATTCCACTTTGTTTGAGAATATTTCCCAAGGTATGTACCTCGTTCATCCTCTAACTCACTCTCGGAGTCACCTTTTTGTTCGGCATCCGTATTTTCTTCTCTTACTTCAACGTGATCTTTCACCTCGCTGTCATTTTCATCCTCGTAATCTGTATCCTGTCCAGCTTCATCCAACATTAGTCTTATCTGCTCCTCATTCATTATCACGCCCATAAACGAAGCTCTAAAACAAAAATATTTTTTTTATTTCATATATAGCATAAATACTCTGAAATATCATAATAAAATTAAGGTAAAACTATGGTAAAAATGTATACGAGTAAACTTCTTTACAAAAAATATGCAAATTATAAAATAAATCTACGAAAATCATGAAAAATAAAAAATATTACTCACCAAAAATAATAACACGTGTACCCGCGCCGGTCTCTGGCACCGAATGACGCTCAGTTCACCCAAATGTGGCCCCCACTCAAGGTCACACGTCACGTCTATTTCAAGGTCGTATCAAATTAGGCAAGTACTAGAAAGTTCATTAAACTAGCATTATTCGTTCTTTATTTAAAATCGAAAAATCATTCTGTCGGTCTCTCAGACAAACGCGCGGGTATAGGAAGGTTAATCAGCTTTACGCTGTATCCCGCACACAGCAGGGTAGGCAGAGGGAACCTAGAGTTAAGACACTCCGTTCCCCACTTTCTGCCGAGTTCTGGAGGCGTTGCGTGTTGAGTGGCGGAATTCAATGCCGCGCTTTGCCTCGACACCAGAGCGAAGAAATGAAAATATAAATGTAAATAAATATTTCTTTTCCGCCAGTGGGGATAGAACCCATAACCAGTCGGTTTTACATTCACACTTTGTGCCCCTGCGCCACGTCTGGCTTCACTATGGTTACAGGTTATTCTTATGGAAACTTTTAGTGATTATTTTGATATAGTATAATACACATACCTATATAGAAGTACGTACACTTGTGGAAATGTTATAATTGTATAATATAATTTATTTTGAGTGAACTCTAAAACGTCACATGCCCTTTTTTTTGTTTCCATAAGAATTTTGCGAAACTCTCTTTTAGTACTCCCAAGGTACCAACATACATGCTAAATTTTCACATTAAATAGAGGAAATGCATATTAAAAAAAAATTAT
The DNA here is from genome assembly GCA_013421005.1 of Heliconius erato x Heliconius himera. Classification (NCBI taxonomy): domain Eukaryota; kingdom Metazoa; phylum Arthropoda; class Insecta; order Lepidoptera; family Nymphalidae; genus Heliconius; species Heliconius erato x Heliconius himera. Next base: position 1,499 of record JAATLQ010031826.1, read on the forward strand.
ACAAATAAAGAAAGGTTCATGCTTTTTATAGCACATAGTGTAGGCTGAGGCAGCCTACTGTTAAAATACTCCATTCTTCATTTTTCATCGAATATTTAAAACATTGCGTGTTAATTGGCGGAATTAAATGGCGCACGATGTCTGAACAGTGAAAATAAAAAGATTAAAATATAATTACTCCTCTATTTACAAAAAATATGTATTTACCGCTGGGTTCAGCCTTAAAAAAATATATTACATTTTTTTAATAAAAATTTCATATTATTTAATTTAATATATTTAATAAAAAAATATATATTATATTTTTTTCTGTTCAAATTTCACCTCCGTACTTTAAAATAAACCAAAACATCCAGCAACAAAATAGAAACTGTATATTCAGTAGCTGTCGTAGTCTATAGAGAACAAAGTTTTCAAAGCATACCGAATCGAACCGAACGTGATTTGTTCTTTCCTTTTTTCTCAGAAGTGTTCAACCGATTGGTATTCGATGTCCGATGGCCATTTCCGCGAGTGGCTCTGAGCAACCCAATTTTGAGATCTTCTCTAAAGCTGAGAATTTGCAACTTTCTTTAGCTTTTTGGTGTGAAAGGTGTATATTTAATAATGAACGCCATACGATAAACAAAGATATGTTTTGGCAATCTGACAGAGCTTTTAACCGATTTTAAATGTAAGGAGGTTATTAATTTGACACAATAAGAATTTCAAACGTATAAGAATGTATACATTATTCATACATATATTTTTTTACATTTTTAAAGTGTTATTCCACACTTAGGAAAGAAAAATATGTATTTAGAAAACGTGTAAAAATTTGGACGTAGCGGGTCTTGAACCCGCGCCTCCTGGAAGCCGACCAGGCGCTTTGTCTCTTTGCCAGAGCGAAGAAATTAACATATGAAATATTTGATTTCCTCGAATAGGAACCCACAACCACACCACACCCAAATAAGATTGTATCTATAATTAAGATATTTTTTATATCGACCCATATGTATTTAATTTTTATAACACTTTTGATCGTACGAACGGAAATATTCAACTTCAAAGTGAGTATTTTTTAACCGTAACAAAGGTGTGTCCTCAAAACTAAATTTTAGTATCCAAAAAGGTCAACTTATCAAGCCTTATGGAGTAAAATAAAATTTTGTGGCTTAGGACCTTCAGCATTGAATAAGTGAAAAATGCGTAAGTATTTTAGTACAGCCGTTTCTAAATTGGGAATTTTGTGTAAGTATGCTTAGTTATACTTCTATAATATAGTTTAACTTTTACATTTATATAATTTTTATTAGCTTCACGCTGTATCCCGCACACAGCAGGGTAGGCAGAGGGAACCTAGTGTTAAGACACTCCGTTCCCCACTTTCTGCCGAATTCTGGAGGCATTGCGTGTTGAGTGGCAGAACTCAACGCCGCGCTTAACCTCGACACCAGAACGAAGAAATGGAAATATAAATTAAAGTAAATATTTCATCTCCTCGAGTGGGGATCGAACCCACAACCAGTCGCTTTTGCAGTCACACCTCGTGCCGCTGCGCCGCGACCGCCCTCTAATTTTTGATACTATAATTTTTGATACTAATAAATTAGTAAAAAATAATAGTTGTATAATAAAATTATATATAATTCAATATTAAGTAATAATACAGGCTTCTCAAAGGCTTTATATTTAAATAACAACCTATAGCGTACTTAATTATATTTATTATCTAATAAATGAAATTTATTTCAATTTCATATGAGCCCTTTGTCTTTGATATAGTGCAATGGATCAGCGTTCATACGCTGATCTACGATTACATTCATATGTAATCGTGATAGTTGTAGGTTCAATCCGTACCCGCGGCAGATTATTATATTATTTATTTTCATTTCTTTACTGTACATAATAGACAAAGCTCGGCGTTGAGTTGCACCACTCAACACGCAATGTCTCTCGATTCGAAATTCTAAATAAATATTTAATAAATACTTTCTTAATGTAATACACCGAAAATGTTTTTTATATGTTTGTTAATATATATTTTTGGTTAGCTTATGTTAGTGTGGAATAACATGTAAAAAATGTTAAAACACCTACATTAGCAATAAAAAAATCTTTAAGTTGACTCATGGATATTAATTCATTACTATCACGTTTAAAAACCCGTAATGAACCCGTAATCTGACTGTAAGCGCGACGGTTGTGCTTTCGATCCCCATTCAGGAAAATTATTGTATTTAAATACTTTCGTTTTCTCACTTTGGCAGAAACAGAGCAGCATTGAGCTCCGCCACCTTAATATTAATTTCTCTTCTTTTACCCTGCAATATGAGTAAATATAACAAAGTAGATTTTTTTCTCAAATAAGTAACTAGAAAATAGTTATTTATTTTTATTAAAATTGCTAAATAAATCGACTTCCGCTCATTTCTTACACCACACACCAAAACGTCTCTACGAAGCGTGAACGATCGTCACGTTCCCACTACGTGAGGGTAAACTTCCCCGAAATAATAATATACATGTATATTGTATATTTTAGAATTAACCAATTGAGCTGGAGCCGAGTCAACACGCTGTTGTGTTTTGATTACTACTGTCATATTGCAGATATTCTATTTCTATTATATTTGTTAGCTGATGCTAGCTTCTGTTTGTGACTTAGTACCTCTTTATTTTTTGGACCCGTAATACAAACACAGGGAAAATATATGTTTAACGTAGGACTTGGTATGTGTCTGAAGCATCGTAGCTCCCGGTGAACCGATTTAGATCTATTTTTTTCGGAATTACCCACCGACTATAGGTTAACGAAGAAGTATTATTTATATACATTAAAAAACTTAAAAAAAGAGGCTAGTCGTGGCGCAGCGGCTCAAAGTGTGACTGTAAAACCGACTGTTTGTGGGTTCGATCCCCACTCGAGGAGATGAAATACCTATTTACTGGCTGGCGTTCAGTTCTACCACTTAACACGCAATGCTTCCAGAATTCGGCAGAAAGTGGGGAACCGGAGTACACTAAGTTCCCTTTGCCTACCCTGCTGTGTGCGGGATACAGCGTGAAGCTGATTTATTTTTTATTTATTTAAAAAACTTAAATTTTCGGGCGTATACAATTTTCTATTAAATAAATTACAATTATAAGTTTCTTATAGATTTTATCTGTAACAAAAATTTATAAAAAAACATTTTTTGGATTTTTTTAACTTTATTTATATCTGTTTTTACTTCATGCCAAATGTCATATACTGTAAAGTCCTCGGGAAGTATGTTTTAGTTTTAATTATATACAAGGTAGTGATATAAAAATAATAAAAATATACTCTTGCATAATGCAATCGCAATTACCTCGTCTCCATTTTGCCCAAGCATATAAATGTAAGGTCAACAGTTCGTATTCAACTATTTTTCCCTAGTTTGACTAACTAAAATGTAAAATTGAACTCTTTAAACACATTAATTTCAATAATAACTGAAAGTAGAAAATTTTATTTATTATTACAACATCTTTTGATTATCTCTGCCGACGCGTATATGAGAATTGTTATAATGATAATGAGACCGTCGTGGCGCAACGATGATTATGAGTTCGATTCCTAGTTTTGGTAAACATATTATTTTATATTCATCCCTCTAGTAACAAGACATAGGACAGCGCTGAGTTATTAGGCGGTGCTTGATAAATGGATTGTTTTAACACTAGAATCCCTCTGTCTAACCTGCTATATGCGTGATACGGCGTGAAGCAAAAAAAATATATAGCTACTATAACTTTTATAGATTTTTCCACATATAAATAGAATTGCTTTCCTTCACAGAATTTCAATCATTTTTGATTACCCGTCGCTACAAAGTTATGAGCTACATGAATAAAAGAATACCTATAAAGTGAACTAAATGAACTCTATAAAGTTGCCGCGCTTATTACGTGGGATTCGTAGAGAAAGATCAAATAGTGAAGCACGTATTTTTTCATGATTCATAAACTACTAATATTATATATATATTTTAAGTATTATTTCATACCTAGGAAAGAAAAATATTTATTCTTATTTAGAATACTTATTCGTTGGGTAGCGGGAATTTGTAAAAATCTCCATACAGAGATGCTAACAACATATGTTGTAACAAGCGTATAAAAGTTTCGACGTACCTTGATGAGAACGTATGGCGTAGTGGTCAGAGCGCCTGGTCGGTTTCCAGGAGGCCATCGAGTCCCTCTACGTTTAACTTTTTATACGTTTCCTTAATAAGTACTAATATTGTAATTTTTATGTGGAATAAAACGTGAATTAGTCTATATTTTTTATGTTTTGTCCATCAGAGTGGGTAAATAAAAATAGTTAACCATCGTTTTTGCAACTAGTCGCTGCATCACGATGGTCTCATTTTTATAAAAACTAAGACAATTTTACCATTCAGGCCAGTCGTGGCCTGGAGTAAAAACGGGCTACTGCAAGCGCGATAGGTTGTAGTTCCGATTCTGTCGAGGAAATTAAATATTTTATATTTTTTCATTTTCATGCTCTAATAACGAAGTAAAGACAGGTATTGAGTTTTGCCAATGAATACGCAATGTCTTCAGAATTTGACGGAAACCAGGGACCAGAAGTATCCTAACGGGAAAACAGTGTTTTAACACTGAGTTCCCAGGTTCCATTTGCCTACCCTACTATACTGCGTGAAGCCAAAAATATAAGAAATAGATACTAAAACACACATAATCGCTACACAATACAATCAACAATTCGTGCCAAATCAGATAGAAGCGTTAAATTCATCAACAGAAACCGTGTAATCCAGCCGGTCACCTGCCAATTATACGAACTGATATATATTGAATCTCTTTCTCGTATACATTTTGATTGTATGATAATGTATTGGCATGTTTATTTAGTTTTATTTTGTTTGTTTTATTTGAGAAATACTAAGGTAGAGGTATTGGGTTGCAGGTTCAATTCTCAATCGAGAGAATGTTTCGTTGAAAGAAAAGTTTGGCGTTTAATTCTATTATTTATTTTTTCTAAAACTAGTAGAAAATAGAGAATGCTAATCACTGACCTATTGGGTACAAAATAACTATTTATTAATAGCCACAAAATAACTGTTTTATTGAATTCGCTTAAACTTTTTCAGTATAGATATTGTTTTTTAAATGATATTAGAGCTCAAAAATGCCAATGTAGATTATTAGTAAATAAATAATAGGGTAGTTCAAACGGGCGTAGCCAAATTTAATTATAATTTATAATGACTTAGAAATAAACCTACGACTATCGATTATACAATAAACATATCTCACTACGCTACCATAGCGTTTTTTTTTTGTTTTCTCCCATATAATTTACATAAAACAATACACATTCCGCCAATTAATAAAGCTACTCTCAGAGCTTTTGAAACGCAAACAGTATAATTATGCTTTACACTTCGCGAATATATAAATGTCTGTAATAAATACGGGGCTTTCGTCTGTTTAAGTTGTTAGTATCATGAGGTAGTTGTTAATTGTGTTAGATACTAAGTACTGGTGTTAGTCTAAGTAATGAATCTATTTTCTATTTTTCTTTTTCCAGAATATTCTTTTTTAGGGTTCCGTAGAGAAAAATGGAGTCCTTATAGAGAATCACTTTGCTGTCTGTTCGCTTATCTATCTATCAAGATCATTTACTTCGGAATCGCGTGGATATATCGAGTTGAAATTAATATGAAATAGTCAGGTTTACGAAAATGAAAGCGTCTAATTCAACGGAGTCTAAAGATACTAGCATTTACGCAGAGTTTTAGTTCCTTTTGCCATGACATATAAGATTTTACAAAAAGTGAAATTTGAAGTATTCGAAAAGTGAAAATTTATAGGCATTTCATAGAAATAAAAATTTTCAAACATATATATTTAAAGGTAATTCATATCACAGAAAATAAGGGCATACCCGAAATTAAATTTGTCAACTCTATTCTATCAAAACCTATTGGGTATTTCCCGATTTCCCTACAATTGCGAAACATGGTGTAAAATGTAGGTACGTAATGAGTATTTACTTTGAGAAATCAAAAAAATATAATATATAATTTATATTTACTATTACTATTACAGATAAAAACTATTATAAACTTATAAATGTAATTAATTTCATACCAAACAATTGCATATTGCACGCAAGCTTAAATTTGACAACTTTAACAACCTTTATATAGCGTATTCTTTATTTTAAAATTATTTTGCTAATAATTTAAAGAAGAAGCTTCACGCTTTATTCTTCACAGTAAGCCAAATTTTTGCGTCATTGTGTGTTGAATGGTGAAACTCAACGCCCCACTCTATCACAAATTAAAATAAATTAAAGCATTCCCCCGAGTGGGAACCGAACCCATAGCCAAAAAACCTAACAAAGCATACGTGGGTGCAACGTTAAGTCTACAAAATAATCATTCTCATCTTAGAAATCAAACCTGCAACCACCGCTCAACAAAATATGCTAAAACTAGCTCCAAAAAAGAAAAATAGCCATACATATTATTATACATAGACAAAGTCATTTGACAGTGTGCCAAGGAGGGTGATTTCGATACCGTTATTGATGTTTAGTGTTAAGGCGAACGCGTCATTAGGATCTGTGCCCAGAGTCTGCTCAGCTTGTTCTACACAGATTCTTAATATAAATACATTATATATAAATATGTATTAGTATTTTTGATTAAAAAAAGCAGGGGCACAAAGTGTGACTGTAAAATTGACAGGTTGTGGGTTCGATCCCCACTCGAGGAAGTGAAAGTTATTTACTTTTATATTTTCATTTCTTCGCTCTGGTATCGAGGCGTTAAATTCCGCCACCTCAACACGCAATGCCACCATAGCTCGGCGAAAAGTGGGGATCGGAGTGTCTTAACACTAGGTTCCCTCTGCGTACCCTACCGTGTGCGAGTAGTTTTTTTTTATTTTAACCACATATGACAGAGAAAACAGAGGGAACTGGAAACCTAGTGTTAGAGTTAAAATAAGAAAGGATGTCTCAACACTAGGTTTTTCCAGGTTCCCGCTTTGCTATGTGCCGGATATAGTGAGGAGCAAAATCAGTAAATTAACTAATGTTTTTTGATTTCATATAAATTTAAAGCATCTTTCTCATTATTGCTAAGATTGTGTGATAAAACTAAATATATATATATATGTATAGCAACGAAAATATTTATACAAAATGCTGTAATCAACAGCCTTTACTCTAAAATTTGTGGTTTTGCCAAAAAACTTTAATAGCTTCGTGTGAAATAGTACACGGCACACGCTATAAGTTATCTAAGAATGGTTTTAAAACAAAAAGTTTTACGTTATAAACATACATTACAATTATTTTATTATTATTAGCCTATATATCTCTGGTCATGGCGCGGTGTCCGCAACGGTTGTGGATTCTATACCCACTCGGGGAAAATTCAGCGGTGCATGGTAAATGGATTGTCTTATGATTGGGATCCCTAAGTCTATCCTGCGTTATGTGAAGTAAGTAGAAAGCGAGATGCTAAGTAGAAAACGTAGTAACGAGGTTCTACATTTCTAATGGCGTCGCATGGTCCACAGGTATACTTTTATAAATTTCATAATTGTAAAGTATTTGGTATTTATAGCTTAGTATGTTAATTTTGCCACTAAACAATATTTAATATCCGGCTCTTGTCTTATAATATAACGGCTACAAAAAAAACCAGAGATATAAATTAACACTTAGGAAAGAAAAATACTTATTTTAGCAAACGTATAAAAATTAATAAAAAAATTTTCCCGCTGCGTCCACATTTTTATACGTTTTTTAAAATAAGTAACGATATTACAAATCAGAACGATAAAATTTATCGGTATATCCTTTCAAAATTATTCAAGTTTAAATTCTTAAATTCACTCAACATTCACGAACTTAACAAATTAACAATTATATTAAATATCCAAATCATACAAAATTATAACGTTACGTGGAAATCTAATCATATCGTGTTACACGTAACAGATCCTTTGAGACACAAATTACAGCTTCCCTTCATATACGTGCTTCATTCATTCGCACAGCGTTTAAATATGTATAAGACACTCGAAACTCGAGCAAGGAAAACGAAGTAAGCCAACTCAAGTATCACTCAAAAGTTGAAATTTTACTACGTAAAAGTTTAACCGTAGTTATTAAGGTCCAAAGACAATGTATAGTCAAATACAATAGAAAATCTATTGTAGTGGAAAATGTCATTGTTCCTTCAACTATTGTCGCTCAGCGCTAACTAATGGAGACTGCATTGTCTTAGTCTATACTGACTCAGCTATCAGACTGAGTCAGTACAGTGTGGGTTGGGGGTTTTAATTGCATTGAATCTTGCTATGGATGTATGCCTTCGGATTTATAATGGTGTTCCTTAATATTAGGTATTTGTTTCGTATACGTGAAATGTGTATAAACAGGTATAGTAGTAAAGAATTTTGGTAGAGTACAGTGGCAAAAATATATAAAATAAAACAGAAAAGAAAAGAAGCGTTATAAAACGTATTTTGTATATCTACTATTTACTTTTAAAGTCTAAATTATTTAATAATTCTACTTCTTTAAGATCCACATCGAATATTCTTTACCTTCGATTTTATGTTTTTATGGTAAGCAAAGAAAAGCTAATAATATTCCTAGTGCTATAAAATATATATATTTTTTTCCCAAATTATAAATATCGCACGCTTAATCAAATAAAGAAATAACTCAAAAATCGCTGTTTCTGTGATTTAATCATAAAACGCAATATTACGGTACTAAGAATAGGTACACTCTAACTGCCGTTAGATTTGAACGAATATGAGCGAAATAAAAGATCGTCCCTCTCTTTCTTATTAACTCAAGTGAGCAAGTTGCAACCAATAAAACGATACATTCAGTGTTGTGCCAGTGCTGACTCAAGGAAGACGATTCGAAGAACGAGTTAAAATATATTATATCTCTTTATTATTAACAGGTGCGTGATATATTTTTTTCTAAAATGGTTATTCTAAGTTTTATTACGTTATAGAATCAAAAAATTATCGCTTATTAATGAAACATTTAGACTTAGTGCATTATTCTTTTAAATTTATGCCATAATCGATATGTATTATTTGCAGTTAATTCAGTTTACTTGTTATTTTATTTTAGATTTATAACATAGATCGACTTACTTCGCTTTATTATAAATGCAAACGTAAAATATATCAAACAATTATATTTATTTCGGTTTAACATTAAAAGTGATTTTATGTCCATTGCCGTATTAGAATATAATTTCTTTTTTGTTTAAATAAATTAAAACTTTACTCTACTGTGCATGGTCATAAGATAATAATTAATAGTAATAGTGATTGCTTTTGGTATCCCACCGTTACATCAAACCTCTATTTCAAAGAATTAAATGCCAATTCTTATTCATCATGCTTTGATTATAGTACATCCAATAATAAGCTTTTTATTTTTTATTTTAATTACTGATTTTAGTATGGCGTTATCGAGAACACTTCGAATTCTCAGTATGGTATCAAACACGTCTCATCATCCTGAGCATGAAGCATCTCATTTTTTATCTCTGAATGATAATGTAATTATGAAGACTAAATGTGAAGATATAAACGACACGCTAAAAGATAGTAATGAAAATATTAACCCTACAATACCACAGAACAATAAAATGATTCAAGAAAAAGAAAACCTTAAACAATCCTTCAGCAGCTGTGATGAAATTTTGTCAGATTACGATGATAGCACAAAATATGATTACAGATTGATTAGTTCACGAAAAAAGGTACAACCCCAAGATCCCCAAGTAAGTCTTGTGCCCGATTATGACAGTGATGATTCTTCCACTATGCTTAATATTTTTACCAATCATGGTACATCTATTCCTGAAACCAGTGAATGTTTGCCAGAATCCACGACACCTTCAAGCTCAAGTAGCTCATCTACATCTAGTAGTTCATCTACATCTAGTTCATCATCGGATTCTGATAGTTCTGAAGGTCAAAAGGGTCAACATTATGAAAACATTGCGAATACTCCTATCAATAAAGATTCAATTGATTCAACGGTAACTGAACTAAGTCCTAAAATATATAAATCTTCTGAAAATTCATGTAAGAGCTCTATTGCTATTTCACCCATTATGACCGACGAAAGTAATGTTGATATAAGTGATGATGACCCAACTTTTGACTGCGTACAATTACTGAATAAAAAGAAAAGAAATTACTTTTTTAATTCCGCACAGTCTGATAGTGACACCAGTTCTTCTGGAGTAGATAACGCTAAGCTTAATACATATAAAAAAGGTAGAAAGCGATCACGAAATCCATCTAAATGGAAACAAAACCGAATTAAAAAACTACGAAATACCGGAGAATCGTACGTATCCTTATCAAATACTCGTAAAACTATTCCTAGTCGGTGTCTTAAGATGCCATGTACAGAAAAATGTAAGCTAAAGTGCACTGAAAATATATCTACTGATGAAAGATATCATTTGTTCAAGGAGTTCTGGGACCAAGGAGATCTCACTAAGCAGAGAACTTACATAACTACTTGCATGGTCGATATAATTCCAAAATATAAGTACACAAGTGCTAAAACCCCTAGAAATCCTAACAAGGCTTATTATTTTAGTATTAAAAATAAAAAAATAAGAGTTTGCAAAACTTTTTTCAAAGCTACCCTAGATATTTCGGATCGTATGATTTTTACTGTACAAAC
>JAATLQ010031827.1:0-12231 GCA_013421005.1 Heliconius erato x Heliconius himera
AAATCATCTTCACGCTGTATCCTGCACACAGCAGGGTAGGCAGAGGGAACCTAGTGTTAAGACACTCAGTTCTCAACTTTCTGCCGAATTCTGGATTCATTGCGTGTTGAGTGGCAGAATTCAACGCCGCGCTTTGCCTTGATACCAGAGCGAAGAAATGGAAATATAAATGTAAGTAAATATTTCATCTCCTCGAGTGGGGATCGAACCCAAAACCAGTCGGTTTTACAGTCACACTTTGTGCCCCAGCGCCACGACTGACCTAATAATACAATAATGTATTCCTAAAAGTCTTAAATTACTTAATGAGGCCTATACCTATAGTGTATGCTTGCAACGCACTTAAGATTTCTAATGTAAAAAATATTAAAACCTTATGTTGCATTTTCATAATTTCATTTATTTAATTGATAACCAAATAATTAAAATAATTCAGAATTTTGAAAAGGAATATAAGAATATCACGACGAAGGCGAATTCGGAGCCAATTAAGCTGAGCTGAGCTCAAAATTGGGAAACGTGGTTATATTTACGCATGTCATAATCGTATGGCCAGATTTTGAAGTCACTCTAATTTTTTAAAGTAGCTCCTCGATCACATCCATATAACAAACTTTGGCATATCGAGTATTGGAAGATATTGCGCTAGTATAGTTTTGGTTTTATAAGGAAGAAAGCACTGGAGATGCCTAAGAGAATGGTAAGAGAAATGCATGCGCTTGTTGATTGTATTATTATGAGGTGCCCAAGACAAGTTAGAATCTATTACAAGACTTAAATTTCTAATATTATCATTATCAAAAGTTAATTTTAGATCTGAGTCTGCTACTGCCTATCACAATAGCCTGGGATTTTTAAAATTGATAAATAAGCCGAAAGAATCGGCTCAATTTTAAATAACAGCCAGATCGCTATTTAATCCAAATTATAGTGACGGTAAAGTTGCACATCATCAGCGTATGCTGTATCAAATCAAAATCATAGTAGAGAAGTAATGACTCTAGAGATATTATTATTAAAATCAGAAAAAATAAATGGAGAAAAAACTCTGTTATAGCGATACCGCCAGCCATGACGTCAGAAGAGGCAAGAAAGAAATCCGCATATAGCTTCGAAGGAAACATTGACTGCCCGAAGAGTGCCAAGAAGGATCAACGGAGTTGAAAGCATTGCTGAAATCCAGCAGAATCATAACAGTGAGTTGGGTGTTTGCCACAGCTCACCGAATGTCTTCTGTAATGTTCAGCACGTCGTCTGTAATGCTCCAATTGTTCCGTGAAAATGACGGAAACCAGATTGAAAATAAAATAATAGATTGTTGGATAAGTAAGAGCAATGAGTAAAGTTGGTTGTTGACTATCCTTAGTCAAGTTCAAGAACTTTAAATAGAACAGGAAGGATAGATATACGAGGGTAATAAGTGACGTTGAAAGCGTTAGACGATTTGGGAAGTGGCATTAGCATGATAAGCACTCTTCCACTATGAAATCTGCCAGTCGTAGCACAGGGTGCTACGACTGGCCTCCGCACAGAGGGACCGTACTCATGGGGCCGTAGCTCTGAGTATATGGTTTAAATTTCAAACTCGATATCTCCAAGTATTCCTGAGATAAGGCGTAAGTTCGTTTTTGTTTGCTTTAAAGGTACGAAACTGTATAAATAAAGAAAAAATGAGTATCAATGTTGCATAGTTAGTTTTATACTTATTAAAAGTTAATGAGTGACGGTTAAATGAACAACTAGCTAGTTACTCGTCAGCTATTTCAAGTTTCAAGTACTTTTTAAACGGTTTTTACATTGAAATGATTTACAAAGTTTGAATAATACTAGAAAGAGGTCTAGAACTCTACCTTTTTTAATTTTTTCCCGGATAGTACTGTAGACATAACCTTCTCCATTTACTGCCGTAATCTGAGACATTGCGTGTCAAATGTCAGAACTCAACGCCGTGTTTTATCTGATCAGAGCGAAGAAATAAATTTAATTGTAATCATTCTCCTGATGGGGATCGAACTCACAGTCATTGCGTTTAAATTCGGAAGTTGTTTTACAACAGCCTCTACGTTTTTAAATAAAGACGTTTCCCGTCCGTCGTACCTAGTGCAGATTAGTTAGCAAGGAACTACGACTCCAAGCAAAAAAAGAAGAAGTGTGAAGTCATTAATAATTTTCTATGTCTACTGCAGATTTATTTCAAAACTAAGAAAAACTGTGCTCTTGTAATTAAAATAGTATTCAAAATGATCCATATTTATCTAAAAATTGTTAAACTGATATTTCTTTTACTATAATTTGAAATGTCTTAATTAGTACTAATTGGAATGTAAGACAATCACGTGAACGTGATAACGATTGAATATTTGATTCCTTCTTAAATGCTTTTGTATGTATGTTGATGTGTAAATGTAAAAATATTTAAAGTGTATAAAAAATATAGCATATAATAATTTTGTACCATAAACAATTGATAATGTTTATCAATATAATAACAATATAAAAAGAAGTTAAAAATGGCCAGGGCATTCGTAAATATTTAGTATATAATTTTCGTGATTATAATTTCGGTTTTAGCACATAATATATTATTTTCATTATTTAAAAACATTCATATACAATATCAATTTATTTTGAATAATTATGATAAGACTTGGCTTAAAATTAAACTACGATTGGTTTTAAATTAAAATTGTTATTTTTGTGCTCTGGTAGAGGTGAGGCCGGTCGTGGCGCAGTGGCACGAGGTGTGACTGCAAAACCGACTGGTTGTGGGTTCGATCCCCACTCGAGGAGATGAAATATTTACTTAAATTTATATTTCCATCTCTTCGCTCTGGTGTCGAGGTTAAGCGCGGCGTTGAGTTCTGCCACTCAATACGCAATGCCTCCAGAATTCGGCAGAAAGTGGGGAACGGAGTGTCTTAACACTAGGTTCCCTCTGCCTACCCTGCTGTGTGCGAGATACAGCGTGAAGCTGATTTTATTTATTTTGTAGACAAAGCGCGAAATTGAGTTCCGCCACTCAATCGGCAAGTCTTATCACTAGATTCCCTTTGATTACTTTCCTCTGGGGGAAAAAACGTGAAGCTGCTGAAGCAATACAAAGAACTTGAACTGCAGAAGTTCCGTAACATTTCTATGATTTAGATGCATTGGTTTAATGAAGATATTAGTTTGCTCTAAACTAAGAGTATCAGTAACTTAGCACGTGCATTGCCGGCGATATGATATATTATTAAAATATAAATAATAATTATTGATAAATAATTATTTATATTTTAAAATTATAAAATATTAATAAATATTATTCATCTTGAGTCGTGGCGCAGGGGCAGAAGGTGTGACTGTAAACCCGACTGGACCTGAGAACGTAATGTTAAAACACTTCGTTTCCATTTCTTAATGGCTCATCATCAGTTTCGTTCCTCATTTTCCGCCGAATTTGGAAGGCATTGCGTGTTGAGTGGCGGAACTCGACGTCTCGCTTTGTCTCCTTACTATAGCGAGGAAAAAGATTTTATAATTTTGAATTTTCGGTGTCAAGCTAATGCTCTAATAATATCAAAACTTGGTACCGACTTCAAAATCATAAAATCTTTCTTTGCATTTATGAATGCGCTGACGGTAAAGTAGGTAATTAATAAATAATAATGGAGGTATTCCTCTAAACCGATTTTACTTTGTCAAACTTGTTATGACAAAGCAAGTCGATACAATATCTCTCACAGGAGCATAAATGACATAGTATATTTTGTATATAATACAAAAATTTTATACATTAAGATAAAAATAATAGTGTCACTATCAACGCGACAGGTTGTGGTTTCATTCTCACACTAAGAAATGAATGCGGCGTTGAGTCCCGTCACTCAAAACGCAATGCCCTCAGAATTCAGCTGAAAGTAAGGAGAGACTGCCACATATGGGATACAGCGTGAAACGGAAAAACATTACATTTTATACTTTTATCTATTTAATTATTTTTTGTAACTAACATTAAATTAATTCGTAAAATACCTATCCCACATAATACAAAGGCATTTGGAATTCGGCTATACGTTGCTTTTCGGCTATAATGTACGTTACTTGAGCCACCCGCCGCCAGTGAAGGTGGAGATGGCAATATCCGGGCAAATGGTTCCGCGTTCGTTCGCCGCCAACGTTTGATCTCACTAGAAATTGCCTTTGAAGATTTCACAAAACATACGTTTTTGGAAACAAACAATCTAATGATTGTTGACTTTCTTTGACTTATATCAGGAATTTATATATTATAGGATCGTGTTTATCGTTTGAGCGAATTTCGGCTTCTGTTTGCCAATTGTATGTCATTTTTAGAGTTTTGTTGCCAAAGTGCTATACTGGACCCTATTACTCGATATATATAGACTCCGCTGTCTATGTGTTTGTTCACATATAATTTAATAAATTTCCACATATAATGTATTTCGGGAATGATGGGAACCATAAAAAAAAAGATACATTAATATTTAAGGGATTTCTGTACAACAAAAAAATGTTTTCCCGCTGAAACAGTTAATGGTACGGAATCCTAAGCGTGCAGGCACGGTTCGCTCTTGGCTGGTTTTTTTAAGACATTGGCTTTAAGGATGCTGTCGTAAAAGCTTTGACATCTATAGACATGTATGTAAAAATACATTCAGTATCATTTTATTTATGTAAAATCTTCTATTAAAACTCATATTGTTTTACATAAATAAGAAAAGTAAGTCAATGTATTGACTACGTATTAAGTCAATATAATATATATTGACTGAAGCAATACGTATTAAAAAAAGACAATCACATATACAATATACAAAGGATTTTGAAAGATTATTTATAGATACTATACTAAAAAGATTTCAACTGTAAAAGATAAAGCTAATAAACAAGGGTGCTACGGTCCTCGATGAAGGGCTCGACGAGGGTGTCCGCTGATATACTAAATGAGGCGGACAAGAGAAAAACCTAATTAAATAATTTTACAATAACTTATTTAAAAAGTGTTTTTTTATTATTTGTGAAAATTTGGAGGTTTTATATTTTCAGTGGCTGAAACAGTTAATTGTGCCTTAATGATGTTAGTATTAACTATAAAGTAAAAATTATATATTTTTTAGACCGAGGGCACTTTTGGGTAGTCTTTCATGTTTGCTACATTCTTGATCTAATATCGTTATAATTTCAAGGACAAAATCCATACATTGATAGTAGCTACAGTTTCAACCAATTGAAGTCCAGCTCAGTACTGACCGGGCTGGCATAGCAATGTGGACGTTCTCTGCCCCATATAAGGAAAACAGGACCTTAAGTAAAAGTAAACCATTCAGGTTTTTCTGGAGAATACAGAATCAAGGGTTATGTTATTCGGCGACTTCAGTCATAGGTGGTAAAATCTAAGGACATGCACTAGCAGGAACCTAGGGTTAAAAAACTCTGTTTCGCTTAAGACGCTTCCTTTACTTATTTACCATCAAATTCTGGTGGCATTAGCTCGTCACCAGTCCGTGGAAATGAGAAAAATGAATATTAGATTTTTTTTCGTGGTAATCAAACTCACAACCATTCATTGAGGCCAGAGCCTCAAAAAAATAACCTGGATAATATTAAACAGAGCTTCTATTATTTCAGTTATAAATAACGAAGATTTTTAAGTTAAATAACGTCGAACCATATACATATTGGTTAGTAGCCACAATCGATTTAAAATTAATTGTCAGGAGAAGCACTTAAAGAGTTAACCGCAGCTATGCGTCGTCAGGAACAGCTTAGTGTGCATTATCTGTGGCTCTCGCCATTGGAGAAATTGCTTGGTTTATTTTTAAAACAATATGTTCACGTTGTATTAACAATTTATTTTATTTTATTCAATTTCTAATTACGTAGATAAAAATATTGATTAAATTCACTATAAAGTTTTATTTATTTGGCTATCGTGGCAAAGTGGAATAGAGATTGAATGTGTGCAATGGTTGTGAATTTGATTCCCACTCGGAATGAATTTCCATACTCAGCTCATTTCTACACAAAGTGCAGTGTTGAATTTTGCCATTAGATACATACTGTTGCGAATAACCAGGCTGAAAGCGCAAAAAGAAATATCTTATCACTTCACACACAGATTTGCTTATCCAAACCCCACACTCTTCTCTCAATTCGCGGAAATGAACTTATATATTTTTTTCCATTGCTCGTTTTATCTCGAGTGCTACCCTAATTCGTGACATTGTTTGTTGAGTTTAACACCGCGCTTTTTTCAACTTATATTATAGACATAAACATCCCCCATTAATTATCTAAATGTAGATATATATGTATATACGAGCGGTCTACTCGCGGCTTCGCCGGCATACCACCTGTAACATTTTTATTATGCTTCATTTGCCAACAGATTAATACATTCAATCATAAAGACTACGTATACGTAACGACGGCGATAGGACGTCATCGGCGAGCGTTAATTTTTTTTTTTAATTTTACATTTTCTCGAAAAGTATATGTCCAAATTACATGCTATAAAAGCCGAAGGTTATTTTCATTAAATTTCCTTGATGATGGAATAACTTTCGTTCGTAAGTTTTCAATAAACATGTGAAATAAAAATCGATGAAATATGACCTTACAGTTTTCAATTATTTTTTGTCACAAAATGCGTGACTTATAATGTTGCGGACTTTTTTTAGACGTAATAAAATTGAATATTAACTATGTGAGCAGCGCACTTTAACGCTTAAACTTACAAACAAACAAAATCTTGCGCTTTATTATATTAATATACATATGTAAGCATCGTGTCTTTTGCTTAGTTCATTTGAGAGATGGCGCCACGTTCTATAGAGGATCGGAGATAGACGCTCGCCGTTGCTGCCATATTAAAAGGAACATCAAGTTTCTAACGTATTATATATAACTTTATTTTTTTAATTATTTGGCATTTGTTAAACGTTGATATCAATAGTATTTTATTTTTTTATTTCATTGTGTAATTAAGGGCAACAGTAGGTCAAAGTATTACTGCAAAGAATTAGTGCATGGACATTTAATTGTCGATTCTCTTTTTTAGGTTAGTAGTTTCATTGTTTTATTTTTGATTAAAATTTTCAAATTTGTATAATATTAATATAACAATAAATAAATATATTTTTGAAATGAATCACATTGTGTTGTGCATTACCAATTCCTAACATTAATAACTATAAAATAAATATATATGTATAAATCAGCTTTACGCGGTATCACGCACACAGCAGGGTAGGCAGAGTGAACCTAGTGTTAAGACACAACGTTCCCCACCTCATATGTGTGTGTGTGCGCGCGTGCGTTTGTGTGTGTTTGTGTGAGCGTGTGCGTATGTGTGTGTGTATATGTGTGTGCGAGCGTGTGTGTGTGTGTGTGTGTGTGTGTGTGCACGCGTGTGTGTGTGTCTGTGTGTGTGTATGTGAGAGGCCGCGTGCGTGTGTGTGTGTGTGTGTGTGTGTGTGTGTGTGTATGTGCGCGCGTGTGTGTGTGCGCGCGCGCGTGTGTGTGTGTGTGTGTGTGTGTGTGTGTGTGTGTATGTGAGAAGGCGCGTGCGTGTGTTGTGTGTGTATGTTTGTATGTGTGTGTGTGTGTGTGTGTCCCACACATAGCAGGGTACGAAACTTAATGTCATGACACTCTGTTTCCGTTGAGACACTTTCGTTTCCCACTTTACGCCACTTTAATCCTCAAGATACTTCGTGTTGAATAGCGATACTCAACGCGCTTTGTCTTTGTTACCGGGTAAAGAAATGAACATATTAAATAACTCATTTCCCCGAGTGAGAATAGAATCCACAACCGTCACGTGCTTGTGCCACAAGGGTTAACGATGTAAGCATACGATATATCTATAAAGGTGTATTAGTGAACACAGTGTAGTAGTAAGTATACTTAGAGTAAGCCGTGTAAAATAATGTTTGTACACAAACCTCCCATTTACATTCCAAGTAAAACTCGCTTAACAACTGATCCTACAATTTCCTAAGCATGTGAATATATTATGTATAGGTATGTAGCTGTAACGTTCAAAATTTTAGATAGTGTTGCCATTTATAACAGTATTTCCTCGCCGGAAATAATTGTCTGCTCTGGTATTGGAATGTTAAGTTTTACTATAATTTTTATTTGCCTAGTACTTGCCCTCACTTTTAGATGTATCCTATCTTCAGATTGGTTGCCTGGAAGAAATCACTTTTAGTGATAAGGCCGCCTTTGTGCATATTATATTCTAAAAACTGATGTAATCAATCTTATACAAGTGTGCAATAAAGACTTTTTATCTTATCTTATCTTACTTGAAATGCCGACAAAAAAGTTTTCCTCAAAAAATTATTTACTTTTTATATAGTACTCAATGCGAGTCTAAATTTTAAATATTATGTAATTTGTTATTTTATATTTTCATCTTCTACGTCATATATAACTTACCATTTTAAAAAATGTTATACCCGTAATTTACTGCTCATTTTCAAATTTGGAACCTACAACTTTTACACGTACAATCTAAAATTTCTCATCTGAGTTGCAATGGCGATGTATTATATAAAACATGATATAACGAAAAGAAATTTGGGTAAAATATAATACCATACACCATGTAAGCCAAAAAACCCTACTTAACCGCGTTTAGGGTTGAATGAGTATGAGATATCCTTTTAAGGATCCGTAGGACTATAAGGAACAACATCAAAGGTTATTTAATAGCTAGTTAAGTAAACGGTATCTATAATTATCAATTTGAACCTTTCCTATAGGAAGTGCGTAATCCGTTAGGAGAAACAAATTAAAATATTTGATATTATTTTAAATTAATCATTTCAAATTTAAATTAATAGAAACAGAACTACTACCAGCAAACACTCGTAATATTTATACAAAATGCAATATATACAACGCATTGAGTTCCGCCACTTAGCACTCGCGTGTTCTCACCCGCCCGTGGAGTTCAATGGAAATTGCTGCACAGAAGTGTTTTAATGGGAATAGAGTGTCTTAGCACTATGCTCCCAGGTTCCCTCTGTCTATCCTGCTATACAGCGTGAAGCTAAAAATATACATACAAATGTTATTTATTTTTGAAAATATTACATACTTTCACTGTTTCTAAGTTGGCAACATTTACATGTACCTGGTTTACATCCCGGATTTACATAAAGGCTGCTTTTATCTCTGAAAGCGATATAGTACCCGGGGGATCAGTAAAAATTTCAGCGGGACTCCAGAACACTCCTATGTTTATATATGTCTTTATTTGTGCGTATGTTATTAGGGAAAAAAACAACACATTATTTGACTTATTTGTTGGACAATTTTATTTTGTATCTCAAAATACATAAACAAATTTATTACTCCTCTTAGCCTATCGGTACTATTTTTACATAGATTTTGGCTAAATAAATTTTGATCAATTTATTCATTCTGATGTCTAAATTGATCAAAATTTATGAGAACGTGGTATCTGTACCACGTTGTCATTTGTTTACGGTGCAAACTTAAATAGCTCATGTTAGGTTTATATGTCTGAAGCAAAACGAAATATATTCAATTACTTTGATCGCGAAGTTTAATGGAAATATTGAAAACTAAAAACCTGTGGTTTGTAAACTTTTTCAATAGAGTGCTACAACAAACAGTTGCCTGGAGCGCGCACAATACACCACTCGTTAGAATGCTGAATATTCTACACTAATCGGCAACATGGCGGCGACAGTCATACCTGCGGTAGTGCCTTTGTGGATCTATTTCATGAGAATTTTCAAATATTACTCACGTGAAGTGGACAATTTGTTAAATTAATTTTAATAGTATGAGAGGTATTTTTGTTTTTTACAATTATTATATATCTTTGTTGAATTTTAATATAATTATAACTGATTAAACTTTGAGACGCCATCTTGTTTTAGGGAAAATATGGGTCACATAATGGTTGGCCATGTATGTACGTCATTCGGTCCTCCGGGTATTTAAGATATCTTATATTTATAGAAAAAATATTATTTTTACTTGAAGTGAAATGTATGATAATAATAAGAACTATATAGTTAGTAATAGTTGCCAAATGCTAAACTGAAAATGACGGCTTACTTTAGAAAAGAACATTCGAAAGCAAATATAAAATTAATGTCTATTTATTTTAACTAAATGTCGCTAATATAAATAGTGTGTTTGTAATATGATTATTTTGTTGCAAATAATTTTGCAAGCTTTGCTCTCGTATGTAACAAGAGCAAATGCTTAAATCTGTTAAGCTTTAAATACTATAAGGCAGTAACCGGTTGCGTCTTAATGTGGGTCATTAAATATGCGCTTTAGCGAAGGCGGGAAGTAATGTATTTAGCACAAATATGGAACCTTTCATTTGTACTCAAAGTAAAATAAATTTAACAAATTACTGATATTTAACCGACCTGGTTGGTTTCCAGGAGGCGCGGGTTTGAGTTCCGCTACGTTCAAATTTTTATACGTTTTCTAAATAAGTATTTTTCTTTCCTAAGGTGGTGTTTCTGTGTGGTCCTATTTTAATCTGGTTTATATCTGACAATGCTATCCGTGAGAAAACCACATAAGTCTCAAATTTGCATTAAGTATGTGTGCGATAAGTGGAAGAATAACTCAATGTCACGCCAAACGATTCCGATGATTATTTTTTATTGGAAAAGATACACTTACTAAAAGAATAGACAGCTAAGTTAAGTTCTAATTATGGGATACGGTGAAAGTCGGAGTTTTGTTAAAAAATATAAGTATTAAACTGATAAAATAATAGTAATTAAAGTTCTATTTTCAGACGAAAACATTATATATTTTTGTTAATTATACATTATTTATTTTTAATAGAGGAACGTATAAAAATTATGTTCCATTATAAAATGAAAATAAATCGAAAATTGACTCGATGAAATTAACGTTATTAACGTTGTGCTGGTTTGACTAATGAGAAGTTATAATCCTATTATTCCAACTAACGTAATTAGTAGTTTCCCTTGTTTAATATGAACGTATAAAATGTGAATATATTTATTTTGAACGGCTTAAAATATAATTAATTAAAAAAATAATAAAAAATTAGCTTTACGCTGTATCCCGCACGCAGCAAGGTAGGCAAATGGAACATAGTGTTAAGACACTCCATTCCCCACTTTCCGCTAAATTCTGAACTCAACGCTGCGCTTTGCCCAGATGCCAGAGCGAAATATTTCGTTTCCTCGCGTGGGGATCGAACCCACAACCAGTAGCGTTTACAGTCATACTTCGTGACCCTGCACCACGATTGGCCTCTATTAATTAAAATATTGAAAAAAAAAACCATTTAAAATAGAATGGTTTACTCAAAAAAATTCTATAGAGCTGTTATCAGGCAAACACAGCTTAGGACTTAACGAATTATATCAACTGTCAGCACCGCCCGGCCATTTGTGGATAACTGAATAGAGAATTTATAATCACCATAGCCAGCGATGACCAATTTTGAGTAGAAAACAAAGCATATCAACCCTTTGTCTGAAATTGACTTCGGCAATTTAATTTACATTTCTATAAACCTGCAAAATCACAATCGCGGACCCAAATAGGTTTCAATCTGAGGGAAAAGATTTATTTTACCTAAAATCACAATATATTTAAGCATAGCATAAGCGTAATTATTATTCCCGACTGCTAAGGAAGGGTTATGTTTTTCGCGCGTATCTTGTATGTATGTAATATTCTTTATTACCTCGTATCTCCAGACCCGCTGAACGGATTTACATATTTGAGGTGTCGTTAGATTTGTATTAGTAGCCCAAGTGCTCTTAGATAGGTGACGTTAATAAAAAATAATCATGGCGGCTGTGGTACGCCATTGGACGTAGTGAAAAAAAAAATTTTATTTTCGAATACAACAATATGGGTATCAAATTAAAGAACTCAATTTCAGGATTTTAAAAAAGTATATCATGATTATCATTACCATAATAAATTCTATCAAAAAAACGAAAAATAAAAAAATATTTGTAAAAACAAAAACCCCGACTGCATAAAACTAAAAAGAAAATAAGCAAGCCCAATAGTTTATTAGGATTAACAGTCGGGACCTATAAGTAATTCTTCAATCCATAAAATCTATACCAGGAACCCCGCATAATTTAAAGAGGCCCCGACTGTTAATCCTAATAAACTATTGGGCTTGCTTATTTTCTTTTTAGTTTTATGCAGTCGGGGTTTTTGTTTTTA
>JAATLQ010031828.1:0-12234 GCA_013421005.1 Heliconius erato x Heliconius himera
ATATTACAGATTAAAGTAACAAAAAATCATATTAGAAGTCATTATAGTTGTCTTTATATTATATATGTTGTTGTATGTTGTCTTTATATTTGTTTGTCATTCTATTATAGGGTGTGAGGCCAGTCGTGGCGCAGCGGCACGAGGTGTGACTGCAAAACCGACTGGTTGTGGGTTCGATCCCCACTCGAGGAGATGAAATATTTACTTAAATTTATATTTCCATTTCTTCGCTCTGATGTAGAGGTTAAGCGCGGCGTTGAGTTCTGCCACTCAACACGCAATGCCTCCAGAATTCGGCAGAAAGTGGGGAACGGAGTGTCTTAACACTAGGTTCCCTCTGCCTACCCTGCTGTGTGCGGGATACAGCGTGAAGCTGATTTATTTATTTATTTTATTATAGTTGTCAATCAATTCTGCTTAAATCAATAATCATGTATTTTAAGCGGGCGAAGCCGTGGGCGGGCCGCTAGTTCATAATAAAGTGAAAAGTTTTTCTTTCTATATTATATTTATAGCTTACTGTATTCATTTTTATTGCTATATTACTATACCTATTTTGATATGGCTTGCTATAGACAATATAATATAGGGGAAGGGCTGCCACATATACAAATTTTATTCTTAGTAATAGGCAACTATTTTGCATCAGCCTTCGTCGGTCAACCTGTGACTATAGAGTTGACTGCGTAACAAGCTGTATTTGTCAAATTTATGTATTATGTTTGTTTTTTATATAAGAGTCGAAATTAAGAATTGACAAGAGATTAATGTCAAGAAGTTCGAAAAAAAATGTGTATTGTGAGTCATACATTTCGGAAAGATCAAAACAACTCAAATGACCGTTTCTTAGCGATGAACAGGTAGTTTCTTAGTGTGTGGTGCTTTAAATTTGACCAGCCTCCCATTCCCCAATTAGGTCAATCCCTTGAGGATCAAAAGGAAGTATTGACCCTTGGGGAACAACAACATTTTCACCTATTTTATCTGACGAGCCGCCATTCACGATTGCACTTTTTTTAGACATAAACTATGTCGCACGTAAGAAAGGGTAAATTGGATGAACCTCAAATCACAAAAAAAAGTCCAAGAGGCTGTTAACACACCTTCCATACAGGAGTCAACTTACCCACACAATTACTCAGCACTATGGCTAATTACTCAATTACTCAATACCATCAGTACCACTATCTTTGTTTACGCCAACATTGTAGCACTTGGCACATTTCCTATTGGTAAATATACATAAAATTTGTTGGTATTGGAGATTTTGTACTATCAACATCCAGGCCTAAATAATCTGCAAATTAAGATACAACAATCAATAAGTTTTTTTTCTCTTTATTTTAGTGATCTATTTACCCTTCAGGATTCAGTAGTAGAGGAAGTGAAGGGCGAGGAACATTTGCTGCGGCCGATTTGGAACAAAAATAGTGTATAAGACTCTGCATACGAAACAAGTTGATTCCCTCTATGCCTAATGGGATCGAAGCGTGCCTTCTGCACTTCTTCCGCTTGCTGTATCATGCAGCAGAGTTGTAGGGTGTCTTCAGTTCTCAAAAGTCCTCAATTTTTTTAAGACTTTCTGCTAAGCCCGAAAACTCTGTTGACGCTTCAGATCGTCCACATTCAAGTCCGAAAGTTTCTTCTGTCTGTTGTCTATCAGTCAGCCAGTAACGGGAAATATTTTAAATATGGAAAATAATAAAGTCATTTTATGGCTCACGACACCACCTTAGCATTGTATCCCATAAATACCATTAACTATCTAGAATATATATGATAGTGTTTATATGTAATTAAATGAGATTCGTCCAGGCGTAATGGTATACCTCTGGTGACCTATTTCATGTCCAGAAATGTAATAATGACAACTAAATTGTTACTAGAACGCAACGTCACTACACTAATAACGTTGAATGTCTAAATGAGAATCCTCATACATTTGAGCGTACGTTCCGCAATTATTTCTCATTTTCCCTTTCTTTCTTTATAAATTATTATTATATTACTGCTATTTATCTCTCACGAATTGTTATATCACGAGTTGCACAGAGCCCGACGGCAAACGCCAAGGTTACGGGTTCCATCTCCATTCGGGGCAATGATGTATAATCATCCGTTCGAGTTTATTTATATTCCGTAGGTTGTACTTTATTGGGTGAAGTGCAGCAATGAGTGCCGTGATTCAAGATTCAAGCTCAAGTCTCGAAAACTCTGCGGAGAGTGTGGATTGGGGTGACGTAACTCTAGGTTCCCTCTTCCTACTTGCTACGGGAAAAAACAAGAACCTTGTGTTTTTTTCAGTATGATGATGTTCTGAAGTAGTTATTCTATTCTAGTAAGCTAACTATATATACCGTTTTTCTTACTTCTTTCACCATCCCTTGTTGAAGGCTATTTCTTGCCCTGCGACATATTTTTCAACAATAACAACACCTAATATGTATGTAATGTTTCTATATTAATAGGAGTAAATTTGCGTTTTTATGTCATTACATAATGTAATGATACGTGTACCGTAGATAAGTATATTATATGGATAAAATAAAATCTTTGATTTTCGCAATTATTACACATTTTAAATGAAACTGTATAGGACTATTAAACATTTATGTTTCGAATACTTTGTAATAGTCCGTGGTCACGAATAGACAGACAATCTGTTTTCAGTACTTTGCCGAGATTTTATATTAAATTCATCGTGACCTCCGCGCGACCTTGAGAAAAATAGAACAGAAATAGAAAAAGGCAGACAGAAAACAAAATATAATAGCCTATAAAAGTTTTTCTTTTAGGTCCAGAACTGTAATGTTACTTAAGTTAGTCGATGGAATTAGGTCTTAAAATTGATATATAATAATTATTGAGTTAAACTAAAGTTGAGTTGAGTAAAGTTGAGTTATGACCACATATTCAAATAAATTTTGATTATATTTAAAATATTTATCTAATTTATCAGCCAGATTCTCTTTGTGAAATTCAAAAATAAACGTTATAATAAAAATATCACCAGCTCGGATGCACACATTTGAAGAAAAATCTTTAATAAAATCTCTACTTCGTTTTATGGCTCTTTGAAATGATACCACGTACAGTGAGGGCGCGATTTTTTTTAAAGAAATAAATTTAAAGATTATATTCTAAATTTACATATAATATCACTATAAGTATATGTACTGTTTTTTGTTATAAAAAGAGATTTAATCCAGAAAATAATCTTAACTTCTTATTTTAATCCAAATATGCCGCTGTGAGAAAGAGCTTGTGATTGATTTTAACTAATTATATACCTAATTAATTAAAATTTGAATAATAATTTCTTCCATGTCACTGTAAACGCGATAGGTTGTGAGTTCGATCCCCGCTACGCTACGCTACTCAACACTACTTAACTAAATGAAAAAAAAATATTAAGGGAAGTTTGCGTAAGTATAATATTGGAAACTTTTCTGAGACTAGCGTGAACAAACGCACAGACAAACAGATAAAAAAATAATAAATCATTGTTTTGTGTTATATTGTAATGATAAATGCCACAAATAATTTACAAGTTATAATTTAATTATAAATATAGATATGTATGTCTCATATTTTATACTCCAGGCTTTATATTTTATTGAGACCAGTCGTGGCGCAGGGGCACAAAGTGTGCCTGTAAATCGACTGATTGTGGGTTCGATCCTCACTCGAGGAGATGAAACATTTATTTACATTTATATTTTCATCTTCGCTCTGGTGTCGAGGGGAAAGCGCGGCGTTGAGTTCCGCCACTTAACACGCAATGCCTCCAGAAATTGATGGAAAGTGGGGAACAAAGAAATAAAAGTAATTCAAAACGAATTCCTAGTTTCAGTAAGAATCGAACTGACAAATATCGCGAAATCGCGAAAATAATAAAAAATGTGATATAAAATATCATCTTCAAATAACAATATGTAACTAATTTGTCCAACCAGTCGTGCAGTAGGGGCATAAGTGTGCGGTTGTAAGTGCGGCTAGTTGTGGGTTCAATTCCTACACAAGGAAATTATATATTTAATATTTACATTTCTTCGCTCTGGTAAAGAGGTGTTGAGTCCCAATCAAAACGCAATGCCTCAAGAATTTGACGGAAATTTGGAACCGAAGCGTCTTAATCGAAACGGAATGTCTTAACACTAGGTTCCCTCTGTCTACCCTGCTGTGTGCGGGATACAGCGTGAAGCAAAAAAAAAAATATTATACTTTTCCTCGAAAACTCTCTTTATATATAACTTAAGATTACATATAACATTCATATACCGTACAAAATTTGCTTGTAATATTTGTATTTGCTCGACAAGTTCATCTAGTCTACAGCTCTCTGGCACAGGTAATACAACGGTTGTACTTGACAGCATTTTACAGATTATTACGTTGTTATACCAACTAAATATAAAAAAAATGTAGACTTAAAAAATGTGGTCATGGATTCGATTCCCCTTAGTGGTAATTCAATCTTAAGTTTAATTATGATCAATTCTGTAATTTAACAAAATGGCGGTTGCTTAGCCAATCATCACAGAATGTCTTGAATTCTGCTAGAAATGGGATAACGGAGTGTTTTAACACTAGTTTCCTCCGATCTACCCTTCTCGAGAGAAAGTGTGAAGTTAAAAAAAAAACCATATAAACGTGTTTCTTTGTTGCTTTGTAACGTTTGTTTAGCTTTCATAATATGTAGGTTGTCGAGCTGACTGCATTGTATAGACGTCGAGTGGCGTCCCTTCCGTCCTTCACTTTGTATGTATTTATATTAACATACACATTTCATGTTATTTGTTAACATTTCCTGTGATTTATACTTATCAAGTGATTTCTGATTGAAATATTTATGTATCAACATTATTATAGAAAATTTACTAATAAAACTATATATCAAGAATCTATACAATATATTTAGCTACTAAAAATCTAAATCACGCTGTATCCCGCCCATTGTAGGGTAGACAGAGGAAACCTAGTGTTAAGACACTCCGTTCCCCACTTTCTGCCGAATTCTGAAGGCATTGTGCGTTGAGGGCAGAGCTCAACGCCGCGCTTGTCCTCGCCACCGCCACGACACCAGAGCGAAGAAATGGAAATGTAAATTTAAGTAAATATTTCATCTCCTCGACTGGCAATCGAACCCACAACCAGTCGGTTTTACAGTCACACTTTGTGCCGCTGCGCCACTACTGACCTCATTCGTGCCAGTGCTAAAGTGCAATATAATATATTAATTCAAAATGTTATATTTTGTTTTCAAATCAGAAATGAGTTAAGTAAGCATTTCAAACAATTCAGTCTGAAGAGTAATAACTCGAGGTACTCGAAAATGTACAATACGGAACCCGCAAATTCTTGAATAACTTCCCCTTGAACGTATTATGGGAAGAAACATTGTTGTTGAAAAGGAACATAAATGTACAATTCCATGGACTATTATTTAGCTGCTCTAATTCTAGACGTTGTATCTTGGAGTGCGGAATTCAACACCGCATTTTCTTTTATCATAGCAAAGAAATAAAAGTAATTCAGAACGAATTCCGAGTTCGAGTGAGAATCGAACTGACAAATATCGCGAAATCCCATGCCACAATGATTTTAATTAATAAAAAATGTGATATAAAATATCATCTTTGCCAGTTGTAGGTTCAATTCCTACACAAGAAAATTATATATTTAATATTTACATTTCTTCGCTCTGGTAAAGAGGTAAAACGCGGCGTTGAGTCCTAATCAAAACGAAATGCCTCCAGAATTTGACGGAAATGTGGAACCGAAGTGTCTTAATAGGAAAGGAGTGTCTTAACACTAAGTTTCTAGGTATCCTCTGCCTACCCTGCTAGCTAGCAAATTGAATTCTACTTCTTTAGAATATCTCCTGTCTCTTTCTATATTCTCATAGTGCTACGTACAGATTGAACGAACTCTCAAAATTCAACTCCTTGTATTATGAAGTACTGTTTCAAAAGAACCATTAAAAACTCTTTAAACTTAACTTGTAGTTTTCTTGTAAAGTATGATAAATTATTCTACGAAATATATTATTTTGTCTTAAAAATATAATGTTACATGATATATTGTTCTCGTAAATGTCGAAATTATTTACTTTTTTTTCACATATATTTTATATCAGCTTCACGCTGTTTCCCGCACACAGCAGGGTAGGCAGAGGAAACCTAGTGTAAGACACTCCGTTCCCCACTTTTTATTTCATATATACGGGACGTTACAACTAAAATATTATTTCATTAGCGGTTTCAACCGCCTGGTCTATACGATTATGGCTATTTTGGTTTTTCGTTTTAATAATTCGATCCCTACTCGAGAAAATGAAATATTTACTTACATTTCTTCACTCTGGTGTCTAGGCAAATCGCGGCGTTTAGTTCCGCTACTCAACGTGCAATGCCTTCAGAACTCGGCGGAAAGTGGGGAACGGAGTGTCTTAACACTAGGTTCCCTCTGCCTACCCTGCTGAGTACGGGACAGCGCATATATAGCGCATGCAGCGTGAAACTGATAAAAAAATAATAATAAATCAGCTTCACGCTGTATCCTGCACACATAAGGGTAAGCAGAGGAAACTTAGTATGCAAAAAAACTGCTTACGTAATACTTGAACGGCCCCTGTACATTAATTCATATATAGTTATTTTTATTTAATGTACTTAACATATAATAAATGTATTATATAATAAAGTTAATATTAGATGTATTCAATATACCGCCCACCTTTATACAACTACAGCATCCAAAGGTTGCCTGGAATAGATAGATAGCTTTGAGCGATAATGCTGCCTTATTTTACTTTTTAATTAGTATTAAGTTTGTAAATTGAACAGCGTGAAGCTAATTTAATTTATTTTTAAGTTTGAAAATTATGTTTTTTTAGCTTCACTCTGTTTCCCTGTAGCATGGTAGGCAGAGAGGGCCTAGGGTTGAGACACTCCGATCGCCACTTTCTACCAAATTTTGGAGGCATTGACTGTTGAATTGCGGAACTCAACGCTGCGCTTTGCCTCATCGCTATATGTAAAATATTACATTTTCTTGAGTGGGAATCGAACCTTGTAGGTTTATACTCACACATTTGAGCGCCTGTGCCACAACTGTTCTGTGTATGTTTATTTTTGTGCAATAAAGTATATTTATTATAATATATAACTAACTATACATAGTTGAACTGAATGGGTAACAAGAGTGAAGAAAACGTGAACTCGTCGCGCCCTTATCTTGCCACTTAGCACGTGAGTCCCAAGTGGAAAGTAGGCTTGCCACTCATTCGCACGCTGTATAAAATATTATATTTATTTTGGTTTACATTATGGAAAAATATAAAAATATAATGATATTAGAAACAGTTATTTAAATTTTAATCACTTTTTATATCAATAAAATTAGTCAACCAAGAGACTATATTTTACTCGCCCTCTTCAGAATTGCATGTTTAGCCAAATTTTATTAATTTGTAGTTATTAAGATTCATGTAATTAACCAATTAATAGAAACTTTGACAATTTCTAAATTTGGAATATATTATACAGTGTATACGAGTATGTATATTATACGCCATTTAAATGGAAATAAAGATTATAACGATATAACTTAGCTTCCAAGAATTTTTTGGAAAACAAAAGGTTTTAAGGTCTAAATACTTATTTATTTAAATTATCACATTCAAATATTATTTAAATCTATCAATTTCGTTTGAGTAACTGTCAAACTTAGTAAAGAGTTTATGTGTCTAAGAGTCGCTAGTAGGAAAGTTTATATTTAAAAAAATATTTTTTGTTCTTCAATCTGTTATGGCAAAACACGGCTTCTGATTTTACAGAAAATGGAGAAGGATGTTCTCTCTTTTAATATCGTAATGCAGGACCTATAAAAATTAAAAGAGTAATATATCAACAATTTTTTAAGTAAATATATAACATATGATTGACTGAAATAGTCAACATTCTAAAATGTAAAATATTCCCAGGAAACCATACAACTTTGTATGCCTAAACTCATATTTAATTTAAACGAATATCCAATATTATGTTATAAAATACATAATAATATTTATTTTATTATATAGAATAATTCTAAACATCACAAATTGGTGATTATAAATGTTGTAATAGAAATAGAGCGCTCGTTTGAAATTACAACATTCTGTTTATACAATATGCAGCTTAAATTAATTGAACCCTGTTACATTAATTTAAGCGGTATTGTCAAAATGATGGTTGCGGGTTTCGTTCACCAATTGGGGAGTACTTATTTTTTTTTAGCTTCACGTATCTCGCCCATATCAGAGTTAACAGATGGAACTTGGGTACCTACTTTTAAGTAACGCTTTCTCCATTAAGACACTTCTGTTCCCCAATTTCCGCAGAATTTTCAAGGCCTTGTGTTTTGAGTGGCGGAAGTCAACACCGCACTTTGATAGTTTCCCATATTGATATTTAAATTATTATTATTTTCCCGCATTGGATGATAAAGTGTGTTGAGTTCCGTTGGTTACATATACGCAATGCCTACAAAAAGTTACGGAATGTAGTAGAATAAGGAGTGCCTTAAGATTTAGGTTCCCTCTGCCTACCCTGTAATGTACGAAAAAAAAAATCTATGTATCTCTTTTTATATTTATTTTTGTTTCTTGCTCTGTCTGTTGGATGGAAAGTTTTCTTAAATAAAGTACTAACTTATAGTATACGTCTTTTGAATACAAAGAAAAGTGTATATTAATACAAATAAGACAAAAGATATATGTACAAACGTATTGCTCTCTCGTAAAAATTATAACTATAATATTGCGACTAAAGACAATTTAATATTGTTTTAAAAAAAAAAAAAAAAACATTTGACGAAAAATATGAAACTCTCTTCCAATATAATTCGTACCTAAAAAACGCCGTGTGATATCTGACATTTGCTTACTGCGCCATTACTCTGTAAATATTTATACTAATCTAAAACTATTCATTTAATGACAAACATTAAATCAGTAACAATACAATTTGCACACATCATTAAACTGTTGATGAAAAACAACATTAAATTATAATAAATTATAGAAATTATAATAATAGTTTTGTAAATAATGTTATTGTGATATCGTGATTATAAATATTTTATATTCAAATTCGTACATAAATTAATATTCATTGATGTCTGAATGGCCTTTAAATAAGTTAAGACACTTTGTTCTCCACTTTCCGACGAATTCTGGAGGCATTGCGTGTTGATTGGCGGAACTCAACGCCGCGCTTTGCCTCGAAACCAGAAATTTAAATAAATATTTAATTTCTTCGAGTGGGGATCGAACCCACAACTTTACAGTCAAACTTAGTGCCCCTGCGCCACGGCTGGTCTCAACATAACATTAAAAAATATAGAAACATAAATGAATATTCATTAAGTGTGACTGGCCTTTAATAAAAAAAAAACACCTTTTAATCCACTTAACGTATATTAGCTTAAGTAAATATAATAAAAAGTAGCAAGCTCGACGTTGTTGATGTGCGACCTAATAATTTTTCACGTGAGCTGTGAAGGACTTGGTGAATTGGAAATAAAATTAAGATAATAATATTATGAACCATATAAACTTTGCACGGACTTGGCTATAAAATAATAAAAATAACTTGGTGAAAATAATGTTGGAAAGGTGATAAGTATTACCAAAATGGCTATGGTTATATCTCAAACAACGAAAGCTGCGATTGGCGGGTTCCTGGCTTTGATGATACTTGGAGCTGTGTTGGTAGTGGGTGCAGCCTTTGGTTGGTTTGATCCTAAGAGAGAAGATGAAGACACTCCTGCTAAGATCAGCGCCAGACTTCAGGGGAGGACATCGTTTGTTACTCATCGAGCTGTAAGTATTTTTTTCATAATTATTAACATAAATTTGTTTTTCTTTTCAGCTTCACGCTATATCCCGTATATAGCAGAGTAGACAGAGAAACTAGTGTTGAAATACTCCGCTTTCTATTTTTCACAATTTTTTTAAGATACTCGCATTGCGTGTTAAGTGAAGGAACTTAACAAATAATAATTTATTCTCCCGAGTGGGAATCGAACCCACAACCACGGTCACACGCTTGTGCCCCTACGTCACGGTCTTAAAGCAACGCAACGCAATATAGTTGCGGGTGACAAATAGTATATTCTATGGGTTTGAAAAGCGTGAATTCTGACATGTATAGTTCTTTTTATAAGTGCTAGTGTGTTATTGTATGATGAAATCTTCTCCCACTTTCCAATTGAACTGAAATTTGGATTATGACTTCAGTTTTTGATTATGGCAACGTAATTACATATAATCATTGTATGTTAATCCAAAATGGCCGCCGCAACAAAATGGCAGATTCCACCTTGTATAAGTATCAAATGAAACTGAAAGGTGAAACATTTGAAAAATACCATACACCATGAAAATAAAAACATCTAAAAGACTTGTTACAAATAAAGTTTTTTTTAAATTATTAAATACAAGCGGCCTGCTCGCGGCTTTGCCCGCTTGAATTATATGAATATTCATTTAAGAAATATATATATTACAAACAGCCTTATTATTTGTAAAATAACTTATATTAGCTCCTGTACAGTTCTTAAATTAGTAACATTATTAGTTAAATATATAATTGGAATACAGAATATACATAGAAAGCACGTTTTTAGGCATTATTATATCTGTATATATAAAAGGACTTGTGCTGACTGACTGAGGTAAGACGCACGCAGAGCCGTAACAGCTGATGGTAGAAACGTGAAATTTGGGCATATGTTTATTTTCATATTCTGGACATCCACTAAGAAGGGAATTTGAAAAATTTTAACCCTAAAGGGATGAAATAGGGGTTGAAAGTTTGTATGGATTTTTTTTTAATCTGTACCGATTTTTATAAAATTTGAAATTCAGACTCTTAAAAATATTTAATTGAACACGTGTTTCATGGTTTTTAAGAATTCACCCCCTAAGGGTTCAAATAAGGGGTTGAAAGTTTATATGGAAAAATCTTTCCTTGCCACCGATTTTTATAAAAATTTAAATTCAGACTATTAAAAATATTTTATTGAACACGTGTTTCGTGGTTTTTTATGGATTCCCTCCTAATAAGCGGGCGAAGCCGCGCGCGCCCTCTAGTTATTTAATAAATTACAAGCGACACGTACCGACATTGCACTATTGCACCTGTATGTTGCATGTATGTATGTGCCAAGGGTATTTTTTGTTCCATACAAACTTTCAACCCCTATTTCATCCCTTTAGGGTTAAAATTTTTGAAATTCCCTTCTTAGTGGATGTCCAGAATATGAAAATAAACATCTGCCCAAATTTCACCTTTCTACCATCAGCGGTTACGGCTCTGCGTGCGTCTTACCTCAGTCAGTCAGCACAAGTCCTTTTATATATATAGATACTGCGGGATATTTTTATAAACAGTGTCAGAGCATTTTTTCTTGATACACAGTTTTTTAGAGGTTGCTACCAAAAGTGATTTTTTTTAATACGTTTCTTAAAAAAATATTAATAACATAAACGAACGAACGGACTGAAGAACCTATTCAAAATATTTCTTTGAATATTAAGTCATTCTTTATCACTGTGTTAAATAATTACGAATTAAACTAGACTGTTACGAAGGTAATCTTCACCAACAATTCAATTTAGTTTACTTTGTAGTTAGTACTATGAACAATTGTGCTTTAAAAACGTAACGTATCATGTGTAGTCAATAGATATCATTGCGTATGTTTTTTTTTTTTTCAAATATAAATATCTTTAAAACTTTAAGTACATTATTTTTTGATACAGTGTAGCGGTAACCTTTCCAAACTATATTTTCTTTTATGCACAGCGCCATCTATTTAAGATCCCATCGCAATTAGTGATAGCGTTACGTGTATGAAAGAGAGTATCAAGATTCATTAGTACCTACTATTTTTGTCAATAGATAGCGTTACTTGTATCGATTTTTTAATATCTCAAATATTAACGTCTTGAAAACTTAAATACTTATATCTTTTGATAGAGTGAAGCGATTACAATGAAATAAACACTAAAAGCTACTTTGATTTATTTGTAATTTTTATGTATAAAAGTTGCTTAAATTTATTGTGTACTTTTTACGTGATACGT
This sequence comes from Heliconius erato x Heliconius himera, assembly GCA_013421005.1. Lineage (NCBI taxonomy): Eukaryota > Metazoa > Arthropoda > Insecta > Lepidoptera > Nymphalidae > Heliconius > Heliconius erato x Heliconius himera. Next base: position 12,137 of record JAATLQ010031828.1, read on the forward strand.
GTTCACATAAACAGACAAACAGACAAACAGATAAACAGACAAACAGACAAAAATTCCAAAAATGTTGGAAATGGATTCTGTTAATTATCCTTTAACAC